>JAHDVE020002056.1:0-26252 GCA_022606495.2 Halesus radiatus
GCTGAAGCGCTTCCTTCCTTGCCCCCCACCTAAGTTGATGTTCTGTCTCTCTCTTCTAATTTTCTATTAAATACCATGTGTTTCTGTATTATGTTTAATATATTTTTATTCACCCCCAAGGAAGGTTCAGGTTGAATCGAAACCGGTTGGATGAAAAAATAATAAAGTGGAATTAAAACAAAGTTATTTTATTTTTTATATATCTATTATCATGCTATAATCTATGCATATTTTCTTTATTATTCATTATTCTTTGTTCCTTGTACATCGTACATCCCATTCGTTAAATTTAGTTGTAAATGATGCCGCTAAAAGTTGTTCCGATGCTGTCATTTTTTTCGATACGGTTCAAAATTTATATGTTTTTTTCAGCAGTTCTACCCAACGGTGGGATGTTTTAAAAATAAATATTCTAAGTCTAACTTTAAAACCACTCAGTGACACTCGCTGGGAAAGCCGAATGGATGCCATTATTCTACTGAGATACTTTTTATTAGATGTTTATGAAGCCTTGGTAGAATTAAGTGGTCACATGGATGCTGTAACGAAGAGTTTAGCTCAATCCTTGGGTAATAAAATTTTAGATTTCAAATTTATCTGTTCTTTAATTACGTGGCACAGCATTTTGCATCAAATCAATTTAGTTAGTAAAATGTTACAAAATCCAAAATTAAATTTAAATGGTGAAATTAGTCTTTTAAATCAAATATCAGATTATTTAGTGATATACCGATCGGATGTTGGCTTTTCCTCAGTTTTGGCAGACGCAAAAGAAATAGCTATTAATTTAGAAATTAAAGCAGAATTTCCAGCTGGCACCATGTTACGTTCACGGCGGAAAAGGGAATACTTTGATTATGAGGACCAGGATGAACCAATACAAAATCCAGAAGATAGGTTTAGAGTAGAATTTTTAACCACATATTAGATGTAGCGATCATGTCAGTTAAAGAGAGATTGTGTTTAATGGAGGAACACAACACTATTTTTGGATTTCTCTACGATATTAGCGATATCGCATCTATGCCAGATAAGAAATTATTGAATCACTGTAAAGCATTAGATAAAGCATTACGACACAGTAAAAGTGGAGACATAAACGGACAGGATTTGTATAATGAATTAAAAGATTTGTCGAGAATGGTTGTTTTAAACAGCTCTATTCTTGAAGTTTTAAATGTTATTATTAAGAATGGCTATGACTGTTTATTTAATAATTGTGTAACTGCTCTAAGAATTCTTTTAACTTTGCCGGTTTCGGTAGCTTCAGGTGAATGCAGTTTTTCCAAATTAAAACTCATCAAAAATTATTTACACACTACAGTGACACAAGACAGATTGGTTGGTTTAGCTACAATTTCTATTGAACGTAATTTATGTTGCAACTTAGAATACGATGATTTAATTTCACGGTTTGCTAATTTAAAAGCACATAGAGTAAATTTTCAGTAAATTAATTCCTAATATGTTAGTTGTAAGTCTCTAATTTTAAGCCATAGCTGTAAGTCATAGCAGCATTAATTGTAGACCCACTTGGTCATAAATATGTATGTCATTAGTTTTAAATCCCTAGTTGTACGGGACAAGATCTGTAAACTCTTGCCGCACGTTTTTAGAAGAAGAAGATCAGGCTGGCCACTTCGACGCTTCAGAGCAGGGTAGGAAGGAAGGGGAAGATGCCTTGAAAAAGGCAAACGATTTCTTGCAAGGAGGTGGTGAGGGCGAAGAGAAAGTCACGGTCGGTTTTCAGGCCGGGTGAAGATGCAGGCGAAGTAGGTAGAAGGCGTGTTGAATCCGTGAGAATACTCTGAATTTTAGAAATGCACTCGTCGTTCAAGTACTTCGGTGCGATACCGTGCGGCGAATCGGGCAGTTTGAACTCGTGAATATTTCGCGAGCTGCCGTAGACTCTGTCAACCTTGGATCGACTTGATCAAAAAATTAGGATGTCAATCACGACCTTCTGCTTGAATTGAGCCTATTGCAATCTTCACCTATTTTTTATTAAAGCAACCAAAATTATTACAAGGTATGTCATGGGGGTCAAAGTAGGACAGGTAATACTTTGCCGTCAGATTACAAAAAAATGCATTGTACAAACATAAAATAAGTAAGTTTACTCGATTACGCGGGCGCTAATGAACAGATCAGAAAAGATCGTTTATTTAGATCAGTCACCGCGGCCGCAGGAATCGCTTACAAAGACAGACAATTTTGGTAGAACAATAATTTTGAAAGGTTTTTTGTGGATCAGAGGGGCTCGACCAATGAGAGCCCGCTCTGTTTTCGGGACCGTCGCCGGGAGCGACCGTAGAGGTGGCGGGGGTCGGAGAAATGTCCCGTTAGCACCCAGTAGCGCCTCGGCACGAAAACGAGGTTCAGTGGCGTAGAAAAAGAAAACGATGACGTGCACTCTCATCATCACTTCTTCGAAAACCCCGGAACTACGCTTGTCGAAAGCCAATATGTACTGAAATGGGGCGTTTGCACAAATCCTCTTTTTGTGCAAACATAACAAGATAGGGATGCGTATCTAGTCGCTTCTATCAGGTTAAAATTAAAGTCGGGCGTTGCACAATTAATTATTTGTGCAGACAAACAAACAAGACAGAGACGCGTATCTAGTCGCTTCTCTCTCTCTCTCTCGTTTGTGATCAGGTCGTCTGTATGAGCCTGACCAGTACTACATGCCAGCTCGATCGAGAACGTATCGAGTCGTCTCTTGTTCGAAACTGCACGAACTCAGTAGTTGATTTCGTATCTAGTCGTACCACCTACTGAGTTATGTACTGGTTGATGTTATGCAAACGAAGGGTATTACAAACTTTGATAGTCACGTCTGGTATATTCTCCCCTCGGTGCAGTAACGTCTGTGCCTAGCTGTGAAGACGTGTACTCCGGCGGTGACCTCGCCGGCCAGTCCCTCTGGGCCGTCGGAGGGCGGTCCTCATCGGCACCCTTGGGCTGGCGTGGGTCGGTGCGGGCGTCAAAGCTGGTACTGGTGGTGCAGCGGATGCGGGTGTCGCAGCGGATGCGGGTGTCGCAGCGGATGCGGGTGTTGCAGCGGATGCGGGTGTTGCAGCGGATGCGGGTGTTGCAGCGGATGCGGGTGTTGCAGCGGATGCGGGTGTTGAAGCTGGTGCGAGCGTCGGTGCCGGGAGTATGACCGCGACTTTGACCGCTGGGCGCACGTAGATGCCGGTGGCTGTTTGTATGCGGACAATTCTCACTTGTCCGTCAGCGGCGGGCTTAGCTTCGATTACACGTCCGCGTGGCCAGCTGTTTCGGGGTAGAGCGGGGTCCATGATGACCACCAAGTCGTGCTCTTTGATGGGGTCGGCCCGGTGGTGCCATTTCTGCCGGGCGGCCATGGTGGGGAGGTATTCACGAAGCCACCGCCTCCAGAACATGTCTGCCAGCTGTTGGCTTATGCGCCACTGGCGGCGGAGGCATACCTCCTCCTCCTTGTTGTCATATAGTGACAGGTGAGGGCGTTTTCCCGCTGACCCCATTAGAAAGTGGTTGGGGGTCAAGGGCTCCTCGTCTCTCGGATCAACCGAGACGTGGGTCAGGGGCCGGTTGTTGACCACGAACTCGGCTTCTGCAAGCGCCGTAAGAAGTGTCTCCTCTCTCGGGGCTCTTTCTTTCAGTGTAGCTCCTAGGGCTCGCTTCACTGAACGTACTAGCCTTTCCCAGGCTCCCCCCATATGGGGACTCAGAGGTGGGGTAAAGCGCCACTCGATACCCTGTATGGCTAGGGTATCCTGCATCCTTGCGTCTTGGCTGAGCGACTCCACGGCATCTCGGATTTCATTGTTTGCTCCATGAAAGTTGGTACCGTTGTCGGAGTACATCACTGCTGGTTGTCCTCGGCGGGCCGCCATCCGTTGCAGGGCCATGATGGCCGAGTCAGCACTCAGCGACGCAGCCAGTTCTAGGTGTATGGCGCGAGTGGAGAGGCATGTAAATATGGCCCCGTAGCGCTTTTCTCGGCGTCTGCCAATCGTGACCTCCATAGGGCCGAAGTAGTCCAGTCCGCAGTGTGTGAACGGGCGGACATGGTGCGTCAGGCGAGCTTCTGGGAGCGCTCCCATAATGGGTGGGACGGGCTTGCTCTTCCGCATTCGGCACGTTGGGCAGTCGTGGGCGATCTTCCTGCTAGTGGTACGTAGCCGCAGTACGAAGAAGCTGCCCCGTACCTCTGCGATGGTCTTCTCGGTGCTCGGGTGGTCCGCCTTCTGGTGGTAGTGTCGGATCAGCAGCCGAGTATAAGGGTCATCGCCATCTAGGATGATCGGAGTCTTGGCTATGCTCGTGGCTCCGGTTACTGCTTGCAAACGGGAGCGCATCCGCATGACTCCGTCTGGGCCGAGGAAAGGCGTCAGGCTGTTTAGGCGGCTAGCGGCGGGCAGCGCCTGGCCGTGCTGTATGTTGTGAAGATCGGGGGTGAAGGCATTCTCTTGGGACCTGATCACCCATCTGCGTTCAGCCTCCTTAAGCTCCTCGGCTCGTAGCGGGCCTTCGGTAGGTCGGCCCGACCCCATCCGGCAACGCCTTATGAAGCGCAGTATCCATGCTGTGGCGCGGATGAGGCGGTACCATGAGGAAAACCTCTCGATAGCGGGCAGGGCCTCCCCGGCCGTGGATATGAGGCCGACATATTGGGGCCTAGTCTCCAGGATCGAGTCATCGGGCTTCGTGGTGAGGGGGCGCTCTTCGGGCCAGTCCTCGTCGGGTTTCGTGATGAAAGCAGGTCCGCAGAACCATTCTCCTTGCAGGGACAGGTCGGGTAGTGCCAAGTCTCGGGTGCCGATGTCAGCGGGGTTTTGTTTGGTTGGAACCCACCTCCAGTCAGCTATGTTGGTGAGTTCGTCGATCTCGCCCAACCGATTCGCCACAAAGGCGGAGTATGTCCGTGGGTCGGTGCGTAGCCAACACAGCACAGTGGTCGAGTCGGTCCAGAAGACGGTTCTGCATATTCGTGCCTGACTTTCAGATTTAATAGTCTTGGCCAGTCTAGCCGCCATGAGCGCGGCCTGCAGCTCGAGGCGGGGAATTGATAGCGGTTTGAGTGGCGCCACCTTGCACTTGCTTGCGATGAAGGTGGCTCGCGGCGCGCCTTGCACTTCCTCAACGAAGTAGGCGACGGCGCAGCAGGCTTGCTCGGACGCGTCACTGAAGAGGTGCAGTGTAACGTTGCTCAGCTTGTGTCGGAGTGACCGTCTCGGGATGGACACGCTGCTTTCCCTCAGCAGACTCATCCAGTCCCTCCATCGCTCGGCATGCTCAGGGGCGATGGGGTCGTCCCAGCTGATGCTCGAGCGCCACACGGCTTGCAGTAAAATCTTCGACCGAATAGTGAGGCAGGCGACGAAACCCACCGGGTCAAAGATTTTCATGATGATGGATAGGAGCTGCCTCTTCGTAGGCCGTGTGGCTTCTTGGGGGCTGACCGCGTCGAGAAAGGTGTAAAGAAATCGGTCAGTCGACGGGTCCCAGACCAGTCCCAGTACGCGCTCCGTCCCCGTGGTTCCGCTGTTGATCTGCACTGCGGCGGTTGCTCGTTCACCGGGGAGAATCTGTGCTATAGCGGCCGGGCTGTTGGAGGCCCAGTTGGTCAGGTTGAACCCTCCCTTTGCAAGGAGGGCCTTCACGCTCTGGACCAGTGCGGCAGCCTCGTGTACGTTATCCACGGCGTCCAAATAGTCGTCCATATAGAATTTGGAACGAACGGCTGCTGCGGCGGCGGGGTGCTCGGTTTCGTAGTGCCCGGCCACTCTGTCTCGCACGTACTGGGCACTGCTGGGGGAACATGTCGCCCCGAACATCATAGATGTCAACTGGTACGTCTCTGGGTCCCGTGTGCCAGGCGACCTCCAGAGGTACAGCTGGGAGGGTTGGTCCTCTCTCCTGATGTGGATGCGCAGAAACATCTCTTGTATATCTGCAGCGATGGCCACATTTCCCTCTCGGAAGCGAAGGAGGTTCCCCAGGAGTGAGGACAGCAAGTCAGGGCCGGTCATCAGCTGGTCATTCAGAGACGTCCCTCGGCATCGGCTGGCGGCATCAAAGACGATTCTGATTTTCCCCGGCTTGTTGGGATTTGTCACCGCGAAGTGAGGAAGGTACCACTTTCGCGGGGCAGGTAATGATGCCTCGTGGGTTGAAAGCTTCCTGGCGTAGCCTTTGGCGACAAGTTGTGACATCTTGTCGGCGTACGCGGCCGCCAGGGTGGGGTCCGCCGCCAGCTTCTTGTCGAGAGATTGTAGCCGCTTCAGTGCGCACTGCCGGTTGTCGGGTAGCACGGTTGTCGGGTCTTTCCACAGGAGTCCGGTTTCCCACCTCCCGGTAGCGAGGGGGCGGGTGGTCTCTCCCATCATCGCTAGTGCTCTTGCGTCTTGTGCGTTGACCCGAGCTGCTGATGTAACGCCGAGGGAGTCGATGGCGAAGTTTGTCCTCACCAACTCCCTCAAGCGGGCGTCCGCGGCGGTCTCTGCTTGCAGGGCCAGAGTAGTGGCTGGGTCGTCAGCGCCAGGGTTTGTTCCCCCGTGAGCGATCCACCCTAAAGCGGTCCACGACACTATTCGCGTAGTGTTGTCCTCACGGACCTCTCTTGATACAATCAGGTGGGCGTTGTCTTGCCCGATCAAGAGCTTCGGGGTGATGCGT
Organism: Halesus radiatus; assembly: GCA_022606495.2. NCBI lineage: Eukaryota > Metazoa > Arthropoda > Insecta > Trichoptera > Limnephilidae > Halesus > Halesus radiatus. The sequence continues at coordinate 6,670 of JAHDVE020002056.1, forward strand.
CGTCCTGGCACTTGCTGCTCCGGCAGGTTCAGCTCGGCTATGGTGCTCGCGGTGATGGAGAAGGTCGTGTTCAACCCTGCGCCTCTGATGGTCAGCTTCACACGTCGGGAGCGGGCGTCGGAGGTGCACATGCCCTTCGCTCCGTGAAGCCGTACGGCACGGACCGGACCGCTTGCACCGGTCAACATCGCGATCTCGGCGTCTACAAGGGTCACGGTAGAGCCTTCATCTAACAGCGCGAACACTGACACTTCACTCCCTGCGGGCCCGCGAAGCACAACCGGCACAATTTTCAGCAGTACGCTATCGTCTGTATTTCGGCGTCATAAGTTTACTTCACCCACAACCGGCTCCGTTTTTCGCACTTCATGGAGCAACCGATGGTGGGGATGCCGGCACTCCCCCACCCCGCACCACACTTTCACTTTACACTCCCTCGAGTGGTGTCGACCGAGGCACTTTCGGCACAGGTTGCTTGCGCGCACGGTCTCCCAGCGGAGGGCGACAGATTTCCCGGCGAATACCGCACAATCCCGAATGGCGTGGAACTTATTGCACTGCGCACAATTGTCACTTCGCACTGTCGCCCTTTTCCCGGCTGAAGACCGGTGGGCAGAGTCGGTCGCGGCACGCTTCCTGGGTCCGGGCGTAGCCGCGCTCGTCGGGGGCGCGGCCGCCGCGTTCACTAACACTTGTTCGCGGCGCCCTCGATTCGGTCGAACCGGGTCGAGCATGCCGCTAATCGGGATCACTTTCGCGACGCTTCGCAGGAACATTGAGAGCTGCAGTAGTGTGGCCGGGGTGGATTGGCCTAGCTGGCGCAACTCGAGCAGCCAAGACATCCTCAGGGTGCAGGGCATCTTAGCAGTGACGTCGGCTAGTAGGGCGGGGTTGGTGAGGTAGCCCTCCGTCCTCAAGTCTCGCAGGGAGGCCACCAAGTTCTGGACCGTCCCAGAGAAGTCGGCGATCTCCTCGAGTGAAGCTTCCGCTGACAGGTGCGGCAGCTTCTTCACCTTATTTAGCATAAGGTTGGCGATGGATCCTGAGCCACCGTACCGCGTCTCGAGGGTGGCCAGGATCTCTGGGACCTGTTCGGGGTCCAGCAGGAGGGAGTAGACAGCCTCCCGGGCCCTGCCTTTCAGCGCGCGCTGCAGTCTGATGAGGTTCTCGCTGGGTGTCAGCCTGCAGGTGTTGGTCGACTGGTGGTACTGCGCTATCCAGGCAGGCCACTCGAGGGGGTCCCCGGAGAACGTGGGGAGGTCCTTGGCTGTAGATTGTCGAGCAATGAGGGCAGTCATCCGGACATCCTCCTCGACGGACGGGCGGGGGCTCTCTGGTACGCGTGTCGATCGGATCGCCTCGGCAATCATAGCGCCGATCCGTGCCACGGTAGGGTCCTCGCCCTGCTGGACCCACTCTCTGGTATGCCGGGCAGTCTCGTCGGCGGTAGGCTGCGGCGGGAACAGCGGCGAGTAGCTGGGATGCAGGTGCCCGATGTTGACGGGCTGGGACCCCGCGTGCAACTGCGAGGTAGACGGCTCTGCATAGGGCTGCGCGTAGAGTGCGCGGGCTCGTGGCTCGGCGTACGGCAGCGGCTCGGCATACGGCAGTGGCTCGGCGTAGCGTCCGGCCGGCGCTGCGGGGCAAGGGAGCACAGCGGGGCCGAACGTTGCAGCGGGGAGGGGGTACCCCTCAGCCGGGGCACGCACAGCATGCGCCTCTGCGTCGGTCATCTGTGCTCGTACCGGCTCGGGGATTGGCTGCACAACTGCGGGTCCGTCCTGCTTGGCGGGCTGCATGGCCGACAATAGCGCGGCAAGCTGCTTGGCATGCTGCTCCCTCAAGGCGCGCATCTCCCGTTGTAGCTGCCTCACGGTGTCCTCTGTGGTGGAGGAGTTGTTCTCGGCATCGGAGGACTGCGCAGTGGTGGGTGTGGGCGCAGCGCCGAGCGCAGCGCCGGGCGCAGGGCCGAGCGCGGCGCCGAGCGCAGTGCCGGGCGCAGGGCCGAGCGTAGCGCCGAGAGCAGCGCCGAGCGCAGCGCCGAGCGCACCGGCGGGAGCAGCGTCGGGCGCAGGGGCGGGCGCAGGGGGGGGTGGAGCAGCGGCAGACGGCCCGGCGGCAAGCCACGTGGCGGCAGGCCACGCGGCGGCAGGCGGCGCGGCGGCGATCGCAGCGGCGGGCGCGGCGGCGAGCACAGCCGCGGGCACAGCAGCGGGCACAGCAGCGGGCACAGCGGCGGGCACAGCGGCGGGCACAGCGGCGGGCACAGCGGTGGACTCGGGCTGAGACTCCGAGCTCGAGGCTCCTCGACGGCTACGACGTGCAGGCATCTCGGCACGTACAAGGCACGGAGACGTGCAGACGTCACTGTAGTCGAGAAGGCGTGCAGACGTCACTGAAGGCGAGAAGGCGTGCAGACGTCACTGAAGGCGAAGGCGTGCAGACGTCACTGAAGGCGTGAAGGCGTGCAGACGTCACTGAAGGCGAGAAGGCGTGCAGACGTCACTGAAGGCGAGAAGGCGTGCAGACGTCACTGAAGGCGTGAAGGCGTGCAGACGTCACTGAAGGCGTGAAGGCGAGAAGACGTCACTAGTAGTCGTGAAGGCGTGAAGTAGATCCTGGCTCAAGAAGGACCATGTACGGGACAAGATCTGTAAACTCTTGCCGCACGTTTTTAGAAGAAGAAGATCAGGCTGGCCACTTCGACGCTTCAGAGCAGGGTAGGAAGGAAGGGGAAGATGCCTTGAAAAAGGCAAACGATTTCTTGCAAGGAGGTGGTGAGGGCGAAGAGAAAGTCACGGTCGGTTTTCAGGCCGGGTGAAGATGCAGGCGAAGTAGGTAGAAGGCGTGTTGAATCCGTGAGAATACTCTGAATTTTAGAAATGCACTCGTCGTTCAAGTACTTCGGTGCGATACCGTGCGGCGAATCGGGCAGTTTGAACTCGTGAATATTTCGCGAGCTGCCGTAGACTCTGTCAACCTTGGATCGACTTGATCAAAAAATTAGGATGTCAATCACGACCTTCTGCTTGAATTGAGCCTATTGCAATCTTCACCTATTTTTTATTAAAGCAACCAAAATTATTACAAGGTATGTCATGGGGGTCAAAGTAGGACAGGTAATACTTTGCCGTCAGATTACAAAAAAATGCATTGTACAAACATAAAATAAGTAAGTTTACTCGATTACGCGGGCGCTAATGAACAGATCAGAAGAGATCGTTTATTTAGATCAGTCACCGCGGCCGCAGGAATCGCTCACAAAGACAGACAATTTTGGTAGAACAATAATTTTGAAAGGTTTTTGTGGATCAGAGGGGCTCGACCAATGAGAGCCCGCTCTGTTTTCGGGACCGTCGCCGGGAGCGACCGTAGAGGTGGCGGGGGTCGGAGAAATGTCCCGTTAGCACCCAGTAGCGTCTCGGCACGAAAACGAGGTTCAGTGGCGTAGAAAAAGAAAACGATGACGTGCACTCTCATCATCACTTCTTCGAAAACCCCGGAACTACGCTTGTCGAAAGCCAATATGTACTGAAATGGGGCGTTTGCACAAATCCTCTTTTTGTGCAAACATAACAAGATAGGGATGCGTATCTAGTCGCTTCTATCAGGTTAAAATTAAAGTCGGGCGTTGCACAATTAATTATTTGTGCAGACAAACAAACAAGACAGAGACGCGTATCTAGTCGCTTCTCTCTCTCTCTCTCGTTTGTGATCAGGTCGTCTGTATGAGCCTGACCAGTACTACATGCCAGCTCGATCGAGAACGTATCGAGTCGTCTCTCGTTCGAAACTGCACGAACTCAGTAGTTGATTTCGTATCTAGTCGTACCACCTACTGAGTTATGTACTGGTTGATGTTATGCAAACGAAGGGTATTACAAACTTTGATAGTCACGTCTGGTATATATTCATTTTAATTACAGCTGAAACTTGTTTTCATACTACACCTCCCAAGAAGTCCCCTCTATGAACTGCGTAGTAGACATGGGCAGATTCATTGTAAATTGTCTTGTAAATTTATTGATTTGATTAATTCATAAAAAAAAGAAAATAATTATGTAAATAATAACAGTAATAATAAAAATAAATAAAATAAAGAATAATATTTTTTCAATTATATTTATTGATCACCACCGTACACTGACTCACAAATATATCAATTATTTTTTATCCAAACTGTAACTAACACGAAAATCCTGTAAAAATCTATGAAAACTCTTTAATGTTACAAAAAAAACAAAATAAAGTTTATAATATTATAAAAATGAGTAATATAATTTTACAAATCCTAGAATTTTAAGCTCAAAATAGGTGATATATTGAAACATATATAAAACTTATTTCCACTTTTATTTTATTTGACCGTGACCGGTTTCAGCTTGTTAAAGCCATATTCAGACTGGTAAAAATTAATCTTAATCTACGGTTTATATACACAACATGTGGGGGAGGAGGGGTGGGGAGATAACAAGATACAAGGGATTTATTCTATTACATGGGTTATCTTTATATTTGTTACTAAGTCGTCTTTGACTGCCGACTTTCTAATTATGTTGGTTATTCCCAGTAAGCTTTATTACCCAGAATAGGGTTTCCTAATTATCTCAGAACTATACTTTTTGAGTTGTGCACTTTGAAACTGAGGCTTCTGTATATATAGAAACTGAGGCTTCTGTATATATATATATTTAAAAAAGGTATAGAATAATTTCCAGGTTACGAATAACCTGACAATACTTGACTTCCTCTGACTACCATCATTGCCATTGCTACTTGTGCATATGGAGGACATAGCTAGAGATCATCGAACCCACGACGCCTTGATGGAAATCAGACCCATTTATCCATTCGGCTACTAACCGCTCAATAAGTAAATGTTATTTTCCCTAAATCAGGGGTACTTCTCCTTTACACAACTATTCCCCCTAAATGCCGAAAAAGCCCAACCATTCCCCCCCCCCCTCTCCCATAAAATATTGATACATTTTTCCAGTGCTGCAAAGTACCATCATTATGCAATTAAATTTTGTATTAACAAACAGAAACATATATATTTTCAAAGCATCAATGAAAGCACCGACACAGTATTAATGAGAAGCTTGCCGTTGCTTGTTCTCCACCAGGAGATGAAATCGCGGATTTGTTTTTGTCCAGTCTGTTTCAGGACTGAATTTTGATTGTGAGCAATATAGAGAAGCCTTCCTCGCACAGGTATGTGGTCACAGATGGGAGAATGAACCACAGAGCTCGTTTGGCAAGAGCCAGATATCCTTCCAACATCATGCACCAAAATTCTCACAAATCCATGAACTAGAACTTACTTCTCAGGAGCGTCTTGTGCCTTAGATCAATCAGGTCATCCTTGGCTATGTCAAAGGTGTTTTCCTTTAGTCATATGAAATACACAACATTCCTATTAACCGTTTTTATCATTTTCGGCTTTTCGGCAAAATATTGCTGGTTGTTTTTCAATTCGAAGCATTTTCTGGCACTGCACACACATTTCTGACCCAGTTTCACTTATTCTTTTATGATTGGAATTAAGTTGCATCTAAAAATGTGAAAAACATTACGAGCATGCCAATTCAACAAGCTGTAAGTAGCTACTTTAGTTTTTTTTTTATATTACAGTCTGGTATTTAATAGTTAACAAAACTGAAGGCGCTGCGATAGTTTAATTTTTTTTAAATGGTATCACCAAGATGGCTCATGGGAAAAAGATTGTAATTTTAAAAAAGCCCAATGTATATTTTTTACCTAACCAAACCGTCTTCAGAAATTAGTGGTATGTTCCTACATCATATTCTAAAACAATTTTATATTTAAACTTTTTTATTATTTAACGCTTTGCAAGGAAGATAATTACATGGAAAGGTGATTTTTTTAGTATTTCTAAAGTGTTCGTATCAAAATACCCATTTATTAGATTTTAAATCAAAATAAAACTAAATCTAATTAACAGATCACTTTTTTTAAATATAATCAAATACTCTTAAGAGGAACGGTAGAAAAAGCAATGGTGTAACCTTTCATCATTTTTAGCATGATCAATATACTCTAAATTGGATTTTTTATTGCAAAAAAAAAACTCATAGAGCATTATTGAAAGTCCGCACGCGCCGCCGGCAAGAAATGCTTTGGGCCTCTCCGTTCTTTCCGTTCGTTCGCGGTCGGAAGGATTCGGTCGACATCGACAACTGCTTCACTCGCGGGAACAACAAATTTGGAAGGAAAGTTTACTCTATTAATATACCTCTATGATTTTTGTTAGGTCTTTGTTTAAGTTTTATTTTTATGTTTTTTAACTCAAACGAAGTACATCATTATAATTACTTGTAAAGTAGGTTTTTAGGTTCTTAGTTTGAGTTTAATAAAAAACTAACCTAAAAATGAGCAGATTATCTGCATAATATTTACCTTAAAAAAGTCTCATGAATCTGACAGTTTGACATTAATTTGGCAAAACGGCACAACTCAATGTTTTCTAACTTTTTTTAACTCATTTTCATAATGCCTGTTATTTGATTTGACATCTAATAAATTTCTTCTTTGATAACTACACTTTAAGAACAAAAAAAATCCTTTTTTTTATTTATACTGGTTTTTTACGGATGTCACACTTACGTGGGAACAATCTGGTTATAAAAACTCCGTTAATAAACAAATTACAAATAATCAGACAAAGGATACACAAAACATAAAATTACAAAACTCTATCAATGGTGCATATGCATAATACAATAGAAACAAGAGACACAACAGATTAAACAATTTATTTATTTATTTTTATTTATAAAATACATGATATTAATGGAGACATTTACACGGAGTAGATACATTAGATCACCACACTAGGCGGCTGCCTGTTTCATGGTGACCAATGGAGTATTGTTACTTTGTATGAAGTCAGGTGTAAACATATGGATTTATTATAATAATTATATTAGCATGCTGACAATTGGAAAAATTGTAAAAGAAAGTAGAAGATAAAAAGAAGAAAAAGACATGTGTAGTGATTAGATCACAAAAATATTTTTATTTTTTATTTTTATATGTGCAAACATGTATACATGTACATATAGGTGAACACATACATACACACGTAAACACATACGCATATAATATACACATATATGTACGCATATATACACATATGTACGCATACACATATGTACACACACATACACTTGAACGTACAAATGAACATACACATATATACCCACACACCTAAACAATATATACACCTCTATCTGAATACGAGAAATAGGCTACTAACACTATCACAATCACTCATTAAAAAGTCCCCAAGTCTTAAAACTGTGGAATTTAGTTATTGCCTTTATTTCAATTGTTAAATTATTGAAGATTTTAGGAGCAAGGAAATTAAACTGTGACTGTGCCATTGATGTTTTTGTTGGTGGAATAATTTAATTGGATTGGTTGGAATATCTAGTATTGTAGTTTGATTCGAAATTTTTCTTTTCTGTATATTTGAATTTAAAATAGGAGGATATGTGTTTGATATATAAGTGTTTATATTTGTTTACAATGTTTTTATATTTGTCACTACAAGGATTACTATGAGGATTCCAAATAGAACTTCCATATTCCAGTTTACTTCTAACAAGGGTTAAAATTGATTGAAATTCTGTGAATAAATCCCATAATTTTTAATGATTTACACTTAATGTCGTTAATTTGCACGTCGAATATGAATTTAGAATCGAGAATGATTCCTAGATCTCTTATGGAAAATACGTTTTTAAGAGTAGTATTATTGATAACCTAGAAAAAGTTCTTCATAATTCTATTTCGAGTAAAATTTAAAGTGTTCAAACATTTAAGTGCATATCATTGACAATACACCATTTACTGAGTGTATCGAAGGAATTTTGAAGCAGTTGATGATCAGAAATAGACTGAATTTTACGAAAAATGTTGAGATCATCAGCGAGAAATTCATAATCACAGTTTAATTTTGAGCCAAGGACATTTATGAATATTTAAAAAAAAGCACGGGGCCAAGATTTGATCCCTGTGGCACACCAGACGTTACAACTATAGGGGATGATTTGAATCTATTAACCGTTTTTGTGCTATGCTTATTTTGCAAGTATGTATATAAATTGCTACACATATTCTGTGTTTTTAAAGAAAAAAAGTTGGTATTTTTAAAAATGCAATAACTTTGACAAATATGAATCAATTTTAATGATTTCTTTGTAATTATACAAGCAAATAATGAAATTTTACGAATATTATAGTTTTAATTAAGAACAACACATTTCAACAACAAAAAATATTAAGAAATACAAAAATATCAGATTATTTCACTTCACAATTGTATTTTCCCGCACAAAGTCAATATAGTCCCTTTTTACAGCGATCACATATGAGATTGAATCGCCTTATCTCATTTGCTTTGCTTCACATTTTAATTTATGGGAACAAAGGTCTCGTCGTCCGTAGTGCCGCTGCCATTTAATACATTACGATCATCTGCAATAGAACTAACTTCCGACATGGTGAAAAATATCGATTCACTTTAGGGTGTATTTATTTTAACAGAATAAACAATAAATACAGTTATCAAGACTCGCCACAACCGCAATATACCACGCTCAAATTGAACACGTGCTCACCCGAGGACGATAAAAAGCACACTGAAAATTACAGCACTATAGCGCTTCGTCGCAATTTACGTAAATAAATCTAACAGCGCGATGGCGCTGGGCCGCACTCAGACGGTTAATAAGCACTAGTTGTGCTCTGTTATATATACAAATATGATTTCATCCAGCGAAATAGGTCGCCATGTATTCCTATTTGATCAAACTTATTTAGTAAGATTGAGTGGTTTTTGGTGATGAATATAATTTGCATCAACTTGTAATATTTCATTTAATTAATTACAAACGTAATTACAAAATTCCAAAAGATTTCAATTGATGTATCTGTGAGGAACAAACCCATGTTGTCTAGTGCAGAGGCGTAAGAAAAGAGGAGTAAGAATTTTTTCTTTATGTATCACTAGTATCCTTGGCGATTAAAAATGTACTCATTGTCGTTTGAATCGTTCGCTATGATTTATAACATTTAACTTTTTTTTCTTTTCTTTAAATACTTATTTATCTGTTTTTCTATTCTATTTATGTATCAATGAACTTCTCTGCTTTTATTTGTTTTTCTTCCAGGAATGATATTGGAATTTTTAAAAATATTTTTACAGAGTTATCTTATTGGCTAGAATTATATTGCTTTTTCGTCTGTACTATTACACTCTTCCCATAAGGGGGTAGAATAGCCCCATGTCCCTCCCTGGCACAGGTGATGTCTTTATTGTTTATCCTTTGTAAGAGCTTAGCTTCCTGCACTGTTCACCGTGCGACCCCCAATGAGCGCGGTACCATTGAGAGGGAGGGTTTCCTTTGACCCTGATCTCCCATTCTCTTGTGGTCCTGTCGGCTGGAGTGAGTTACACAGTCCCCACGGTTCTTCAGAAATCTCTTCTCCACTATCCTACCGTCTTTACAGGAGTCACGTCTGACCACTGGGCCGCCGGGTATGGTGTAAAGAGTTCGACAGGCCACCCTCCTTGCCATCTCTAACTGCTTTGGATGAGAACACTTAAATTTTTTGCTATGTGTAAAGTTATGTTGTGTCGTGTAGGGACAGTCGGGGGCTTTTTAGAATCATTTAAAAGTACCTTCGTTTTTTGTTATATCAAAAAGTAAAATCTGTTCCTTAAAACGGTTCGGGAAAGTGGTGGGTGCCCTCGACTGACCCTATACAAATATCAAGTATGTCCAACAGTTGAATTTCGAAGTCACCTTTGGACTGGAGCTCCCAAATACTGTATAAACCTGCTTGATTCTGTGCAAAGGAGGGTGGTTCGTCTGAATGACAATTCGTTGTTAACAGACCGATTGCCATCTCTAATGCACAGACGCAATGTAGGTACTCTGAGTTTATTCTAAAGCTATTTCAATGGAGCCTGCTGGAAGGAGCTAGCACCGTTAATCCTCTGCGCGTCGGTGGACGTGCGTGAAACTCGATGGACACGAGCGGAACACCCGTTCAAAGATGATGTTGGCTTTATGAAAACGGGTCATGTCGCCGACTCATTTTTGTGTAAGTCGGCTCGTATGTGCTACCGACATCTGTCTTTCCTCTTGCATTTGATTCGGCTCTATTCAAGGCCCGCATTAACAAATCCCTCCCTACACCCCCCTCATTGACCCGCCCCACAACGTTGCCCAACCAGGTAGCGATATAGTTCCCCTGTATATGCTCCGTACAGATAGGGACGCTCTTTGAGGTGTCAAATTTAAAAAAAAAACGAGAACTGGTACCTAACTAGAATTCCATGAATCCATTATTTCACAGTAGGTGGCGCCTATTTTAAGCAATGTTAATAACATGAATACATGGCGCCTGCTTTTACGCAATAATTTTCCCGGTTTTTTTCAAATTGTGTAATTTAGGAATTTTGCGAGTATTTAATGGAAATAAGGACTCCAGTGAAAAATATTATGGCTCAAAAAATATGTATCAATAAACGTCGAATCTGAATGTACATGTTTTATTATAATATATTATGTGGAGAATTTTTAAACCTGGTTTTAAAGTGAATAAAAAACCATCTCATCAAAACACCCCGTTCTGTTGGCAACATTGCATTCTTGACATTTGTCGTCAGGGGGCTCTGTTCACGTGTATTCTGGTTTTGCATTTGTATGGAAATGTTTATATGTCGATTTTGTTTTGAATTTTTTAAAATAAATACAAAATACTGGTATTTAAGTTAGAACGTCATTATCGAATATAAAAAAAACACAAGTAAATGGACTGGAGTTCCTTATGTGCCAAAGAGCCTGAATTACAGAAGAGATATGTGGGAGACGATGCATGAATGTGCATGAAGCAAAAAGCTTGTACCGAGACAGCGTTGTGTGGCGCACGGTGTGAGGTGATGATTAGTTAGCTAGTTTTAAATTAGAAATTAACATATAAATCGTTATAAAGATGTATTCGTGTGAGGTTAGTTAGCAGGTTTGCATATTTTTTTATGCGAACTACAGCCTAGGTTTTTGATTGAGAATTCCTAATATTCTATTCCAATGATTTGGTTACTTTCGCAACAACTTAAATTTGATGACATGTGAATGTGGACCGCCACTATGGAAGACATGATGACACGACAAGAAGCTATGTTGAATTTCCATATATTTCAAAGTGATCATTTATTATCACCAGCACTTAGCGACTGAATTTAAAACTAGTCGAACCACTGTGAGGAATCATAAGTTTAACTTGTTTTATGTAATAGTTCTAGTTTACGCCGTAATGATAGCACTTTGTAGCGCTAGTTTGGATGTTTCTGTCATTGGCAAACCTGGTAGAAACATGACGCGTGTATGGTAGCCCCACAGATGAAAGAAGAAAAGTAGCCTAGAGATGGTTGAAATGGAACCGGTTCTTTATCTAGTTCCTTTTGAAACCGGTTCCCGATGGTGGGCTGGTTTCTTGTAATGAAAACAAAGCATATCGAGGATTACATGACAAAAACAATTACGTGTACTTACAAAGTAATAGGTAGTATGATTTTAAATATTTATTAGCATCTTAAATAAATGAAAATACTAGTAGCCGGGACAAAGTCACCGGAACTAAGTAACCATGAGAGGAATATGGACCATCCCTAGTAGCGCCTGCGTGGTTCATTTTGGTTTTACGATTTCTCAGCGTGTTTACTTTATACGTGTCATTTTTTGCGTTCGGTTGACGGCTCGCGGGCTCTGCTCTATTTGATAGAAAAGTAAGTAAAATACGCATTATTTCAGCTAAATATTCATCAAAATCAAAACTTATAGAACCAGGGCGTGATATAATACAAGTTTTGTTATAAAATTCTTTCATTTCTGTATTATTAACGTCATAGGAAATTTTCAATATGTTCACATCTGTAGCGGTTTAAATTCGATAATTATCCGGGTTATTGTATTGTATTCCTATTTATAACCATTAGATCAAATATGAACATCTATAATTGTCTTTTACAGTGTAAAAAATGTGTTTTTCCGTCTTAGAACCATTGAAATTGGCAACTTTTTAAAATACGTGTTAACTGACAGGTCAAGAATTTTGGAATGTCCAGTCGATAAATGCCAACTTTCTTAGTCATTATTTAATTAAGTACGTAAATAATTACTATTTTACACGCTACAGTGCAATATATTTGTATTTCAGTCCAGATTTCAGCGTATTTATGTACACGAATAATATCACGAACTTGAATTCTCTCATTCGAAGTGAAGTTCCAACTGCCCCAAGCCGAACGAGTCCCACCCGTCTGGAACCAGTGGGATTATTGCATCCCCAATTGGTGTATGTTGTGAGGATTAAGGGAGTGGGGAAGAGGATGGTCGGTTAGCTCCCGACTATTCAGATCTGGTCACAAACGCGGCTAAAGCCATTTCAAGCAACGTTTCGATTTTGAATGGTGGTCTTCACCAGGGCGATACCACTCTGAAAAGTGCCACAAATGAAATTGCAGACTCTAGATTCGTAGTCCCGAGCCATCCTATTGTTTACCGACGCAGCTGTATAAATACTCATTATTTCAACCAACGCAAATATTTTTTTGCATGTTTTCAATGTCTACCTCGTGATCGCGGACTAATTGCGCATTTAATTGTAATACAAGCTGTGTTAAGTTGTACAGATGTGTACAAAATTCCAAATAATTTGGTTACCGGTATGGAAGGACTTCAACCCTTCTAAATCTATTTTTGATACTAAAGGATGTTTTTTTTAGAGGTTCAATTTTCGAATTAGCAACATTTTTTCCAGCGACAGCCAATTCGATAGCCGAAAGCTGATTTTTGCTCAGTTTGGTTTTGTCATTTCTCTATGAGTAGACTTAGGCCAGAACAACACTTGCAAATTGTGCAAATTTATTTCGAAAATTGTATGTGATATTAACCGTGTACGACTTTCATTTTACGATCGACATAATTGTCTATACGAGCAAATAATTCGAATAACCATGGATCGTTTTGCACCACGCATACTTGATAATACGCATCCGCGGGGACATCCTACAGTGCACACCGAAGAAGTTGTTTCCGCTGCGAAACTTAGTATCAAAGAGGACCCTAATGAGTTGATTCGCCATCACAGCACATCCACTTTATTGAAATTTTTGCAGAAAAATCTTGCTTGACAAGCTTACAAGATCCAGCTCATCCAAGAATTGAAGCCGCTTGACCATCGTGTGCGTCGTACGTTTGGCGATCGGGCCGAAAACGAGATTGCTCTTGATCCTTAATTTCACCTCAAAATTTAGTTCAGCGACGAGGCTCATTTTTGGTTGAATGGCTATGTCAGCAAGCAAAATTACCGCATTTGGAGTGAAGAAAATCCACAAGCCTCAATAATTTGAGATGCCATTACATCCACAAAAGTCACTGTTTGATGTGCTTTAGGGGCTGGTGGAATAATTGGTCATATTTCTTCAAAAGTGATGCCAGCCCGAATTTTACAGTCTATGGAGAGCGCTATAGATCCATGATTACTGACTTTTTCGTTCCCCAATAGAATGGCATTAATGTGGAAGAGCTTTGGTTTCAACAAGACGGCCCAACATGCCACACAGCGCTCGACACAATCAATCTATTGAAGAAAGCATTCAATGAGCACATAATGAACCTCTGAATTGGTCTCCGAGATCTTGTGATTTAACACCTTTGGATTATTTTCGCTGATAAACCAGACACTATTGACAACTTGAAAGCCGACGTCCGCCTCGTTATTGCCGATATTCGGCCACAGCTGTTCGAAAAGGTGGTTGAAAATTGGACTTCCAGATCGCGCTTTATTCGAGCCAGCTGCGGCACCCATACGCACGAAATCATAATTGAACAATAAAATTATCCCCAAAAAATCAATACCGTGGCCATTACCATGTTTTATAAAATTCAAATATAATATGTAACATATTGAAGGATTAATTATTACATGTGAATCAAATATAAAGATGCTTAAGTGATTAAAATAATGGAAAGTACATATTTAGTGTTAATCTCACAATGCTCTTATCTCCCTTTTATAACACTATTAAAATTAATTGTGTTCTTTTGCATTTAATTGTTTTTTATCAACAATTTCGATTTGTAATTATTTTTCCTGCTGTGTTTGCACTATGTTCAGTATTATAAATTATTTTTACTCGAGTGTTTCGACGTTTTTCTTTTCTGCCTCTGGGTCGTTTACACTCGTGCACCCGCTCGGTCATAATTTTTCGTATCCTTCCATCTAGTAATTTTTTCAACTTGTCCAGCCCATCGCGGTCTTTGAGATCTACAGAAACTTGCGATGAAATTTCATGTTATTTATGAATGAATCGTGTTAATTAGGGCATGCTGAGGATGAAAGTTTTTCAACTTTTGGATAATACTTAGGTAGTACCGAATACATAGGCCGTCGAAATGTTGATATCTTAGGAGAATCTCGTCGGCCGGCCGGTAAGCCTGCGACGTCGTGATACATAAATGAAATGGTGCGGCAGTATGCGGTATTTCCATTTGAATTGTGTCTCGAGACGTCACGGCTATTTGTTTTACCCGAGTACACTTATTTTTGGGGATATCGATTAACTAATTTTACTGTTGTTATTAACTCTTTAATTTATAATACATTAATTAGGAGACAGCCTCATTGTTTCATGCTCAATTCGATTTTCCAGTTCATTCTTCATTTTAATTAGGTATGATTCATTTTCTAGCGTAGGTGCGATGATTTTTGTAAGTATTGTGCTTTCAAAGACGGCTAATTTTGCACCTACTGCTCAATATGCTGCCAATATATGCAACATATTGAACAAGAAAACAATTAAAATGATCTATTATGAATTAATTTAGTCCCCATTGCAGTATGGCATTATTGAGTGGGGAGGGATCTATAAAGTATAGGTAACACTACATCCAATAATTACAATTCAAAAGATAATCATTAAAAAAATCTTACGACTTCCCTACTCTAGAGATATTTCGTGAATTTAATGTATCATCTGTTACAGAATTATATCAAACCTAATGCTAAGAACGACCGCCGCTCAGCAGCACTACTTGTATTTAGTTTACATTTGTGTTCATTAAGAACTTTGTAATCATTATAAAGATAGCTGCCAATAATATGGGATTAAAAATGGAGAATAATATTGACAAATCTTGAATTTGAGATATGATATCAATGAAGATGACATAAATTTAACTGATCTCATTAGCTAAGTTGGTTAAGCGGTTGCCCCGGATAGGCAGAGGTCCTGGGTTCGAGTCCCAGATACGACTGAAATCTTTTTTATTTTCTGTCGTTTTCCCGTTTCAATTAGGTTATGTTAATATTATTTTCTACAATGATTAAAAATAAATGTTCTTACTTTTTAATGTACATAATCACAATCTATAATCAAGGCACTGGGAACTGCGACCTAGCGCATCACGTGATATGCACTCCGTCTCATTCCAGTAGTACTGTACAGACGAGATGGAGCGTGTATCACATGATCTGTTGCGACGTGTGACAGTTATTTTGTTTTTAATTGAAAAAAATGACTTGTACATTTTTTACTCCCTGGTTAAAGTCTGTCGTGTACATACTGATACACCCTGTATAGTAGGGCCGCATCAAGAGTCAAAATATCAGAAAAGTATGTATGAGACAAGGGATGAATATGAATGAGCGAGTGGAGGTTGCCAATACAGTGTTGGGTGGCGGTCCACCCACTCTGCCTAAACTTTTGGAAAACGGTGTAATGGTTAATTAGTTATTGCATAGTATTCTGATTATACCAATAGGTATCTTTGATTGCTTAAATAAATATATTATTATGATGAACGTATGAACGAGCTCACTGTTGAAAGTGAAAGTTTCGTACTGATTATAGACAGTAATTACAGTCATTACTGTTAGTACTTATCTTTGCTTTCTCTCTTTTTCTGAAAATTTATATTATTTGCTTACTGCAAATCGGACATGTGTACCAAGCAATTATTATTATATATATCTTATATTCTTTTCCTTGTCCTATTCGGATCGGGGACCCATTGCTTCGACAAGGCACCTCCGGGTTACCTTGTCCTGCTCTGCTTCAGCCTTTTCTGTCCATTGCAGACCCAGCCTCTCCTCGCACAACCTCTGAAGTTGCTTTCCCCAAACTTTGCTTGGGGCGACTCACTGGACGTTTTCCTCTAGTTTTTTATGCAGAAATCGTTCTCTCAGTACATGTCCAAACCTCCTCGTCTGCAATTATTCTATCAAGATTAGCAGAGGTTCGATGCTAAGCATCTCGGATCAACTTGGATAGTCCAATTTATAGGAAAACAGAATCCAAATTGATTCATTTTGAGATCTAATGAATCCGAATTGCCTGATTTTCAGAATTAATGAATCTGCGTTACTTGACTTCCAGGGCAAATGAATTCACAATTATAGATTTTGAGAACTAATGAAATTCAACTGCTTAAGTTTAAGAGCTAATAATTGCTCGGTTTCAAGAACTAATGAATTCATATTGCACGAATTTGAGAGTGAATTATTCCGAATTGCTTCATTTTAAGAACCAATGAATTGGAGGGCCAGTAATCCGAACAGCTTGATTTCGAGAGCTAATGAACTATGTATTTTCTGTTATTAATACGGTGTTCTTTCCCCCTTCCAGTACTACCAGTATAATTTCTGCCGGACCCCCCAGTCCCACAGTGAACACCCAGCAGCAGCCGCAGTAAGACACCCCCCACCGTACAGACAAGATGGCACCCAAGCAGCGAATGCGCATCGCCAACGAAATCGCCAGCAAGAACATCACCAACCGAGGAAACGTACCCAAATCTACCAAAGTGAGTTCAAACCCCGCCAAATGTTCCTACCTCTTCTCCGTGAGTCTTCTAGGTTCCAGCTAGTGCCCGGAGCCAGTGGGACTATGGGATCCCCAACTTGCGATATGTTGCGAGGCTGAAATTGCAAAAGTGTTCCTGGTTATCTATATCAGGTCACTGAACACTGCCACCGCCATTTCAAGCAACGCTTCGATTCTGAATGACAGTCTTTCACCGGGGCGATACTGCCAGTATCCACCACTCTGGGAGGTGCAAATGTTGTTAAGCTCGTTGCATGTCACGGAGGCGGTCATGCAACATTTAATGACTACATCTGAATAGCCTGGTACTTGCCGACCTTCTCCTTTCCCTCCTCCGCTTACTTCAGCATCACATCATGTCTCCAAAAGTCAGAATAGTGATCCTAAATGTGACAAATAACATTACGCTTTTCTTTAATTTGCATATCCCTTTACGGTCTACTCGAACACCTGTGCTGTACACTCAGTGTACATATTTATAAATTTGTAATTTTTGCTTTGGATAAAAATTTAAATAATTATGAATTAAAATATTGTGTACGAGTGCTGAAAATGAGGAAAAAACATTGACCACGCATAAAATTCATGATACATCCATTACTGCTGGCTACTATCGATGACCGCATCGTGGCACGGCGAACGAAACCCCAAACCACTCTTGCTCACTACTGTACCACTCAACAAGTTATCAACGCACACAGACATGCATATATATGTATATTGAAAAAGTTTCCTGATTTTTCAACAAAACATTTTTTCTGTAGCGTTCGATAAATACTTATTTAATTATTTTATCCAATACATGAATGCATTGCGAAGGAATCCATTAAATATGAACTCTGTTTCTGGTATACTTATTACTCAGTTGACATCACGTGTTAAAAAAAAAAATAAGTCTGGGTTTACGACCAAAGCAAATCAAATATGTAATTGCAATTTTATGCCAACAACTGGAAAAATATGTAAATGTTATGTTATGTTATGCTCTCGTGCTAAGTAATTTCTTATTATTTTTCTAATCATTAACGATTCATCATTCTTATACGAAAACCCAGAAGCGTATTTTATCTCATCATTTTTAATAATTCTCACAAACGAAACCTTGTTGGAACCACTGAACATATAATCCCTAGTAAGTGTAATTTATTCCGATTTGAAAGAAATCTGATGTCACCAATTTGCAAAAGACCCTTCGGCTCCTAGGCCCTAGGCAGGCCGATGTAATTGATTATTTGCTCAAGAAAGAAAAAATTGCGATGTTTGAAAATGTTTTATCAATTTCAACTGAAATAAGAGAAAATTGTATTATTATTCCAAATCGCATGTTCGCCCCACTGTAGAATTTAACGGCCACCTCTGGTCGGGAGCACCAAAATATCTATTAAAAAAAAAACTTTGTCTTTGTGCAGAAACGGGCGGTCCGTTTGATAGATTCGCCTATCTTAACAAACGGACTGCGATCTTTGGAGCACAGGCGTCGGGTGGGAATGCTCTCCTTGTTCTACCGGTATTTTAATGGAAGGTGCTCTGAGGAACAAGCGTCATTGATCCCTTCGACACCGGTGCACAGTCGGGAAACACGCCAAACGCGCGCCCAACATTTGTACACTGTTGACATTTATCACACAAGAACGGGTCGCTTCTACGACTCGTTCTTGTGTTCAACAGCTTGGTTGTGGAATGATGGATCTCTTCAAGACCCAGGTTCACTCCTTCCTATCCTCTAAAAGACCCTACACACAACATCCCCAAAGATGATTTAGACCTCTAGGGAAATTATTTCCCTCAGGGCCTCCTATGTGGAGTTACTGTAAAAAATAAATAGTAACAATAATGTGTGTACAATATTTAGTAGCATTTTGATATCTAATTATTATGTTGTTATCAGTTTGATAATTTTTTAAAACAAGCTAAAATAACGGATGGAAGTAGGGTTCAATAGTTCAATTGCAAATGTCTCAATACTAGCTTTTTGCAGTTGAAACACTGATAATAATTTCATGATAAAGCACACGTTTTGCTAGATTCGTGGTTATCTGTTAATGAAGCGGCTTAAAGGGGAAACGCAAAAATACACACGTTGTAGTCTGCTGATGCAAGAAATATTACAAATGATTCATCTATAATTTCTACACGGGTAATAAGGAAAATGTATTAGGTTTCCAATACCAAGATGTTCTATTTGAAATACGTACTGAAATTTTAGGTAAAACACATGAAAATGCCTTCAATGGTTTTCAAACATTTTGTTACGTATGTATTTCATAGAATTTAAAAGATTACAGTTTGAGGATTTTCATCATTGGAAACCTTAGACATTTTCCTAGCTAGAATTTACAGATAAATTATTTATTGTATTGCTTACGTTAGCAACCTGCAAAGTGATGTTTAGCGCCCTATTTGGGTGCTCATCCTTAATGATCAAAGTTAGAGGAACTAAAAAATGCAACAGCTGCAATTCTTGGAAGATTCTTGTTAGAAGTCGATCTCCAAGAAAAATAAGTTAAAAAAGTAGCTCCCAAATTCAGACAGATTGGGAACCCTTGGTTTAGAACATGATTTTACGACACCTTCGTGAACACATTAATAATATCACTAAAACTTTTTGGCTTCATCGATAGAATTGCCTGTGACTTAAAGAATATAAATACCCTAAAAACTC
>JAHDVE020002057.1:0-11708 GCA_022606495.2 Halesus radiatus
TTGCTTATAATAATTTGTTGTAATAATTTGACTTATAAATAAATGTTATGTTTTCGCCTTTTACGGGATGAGTTCATTTCAATAACTTTTCCAATTTGGGATTTCTTATCTCATGTTCCACAGGCTCAAACTATATATATTGAGAATACAAACGGATTGATCTTTGGTGCACAGACGTCAGGTGGGAATGCTGTCATTATTCTATTGGCATTTTAATGGAAGACGATCTGAGGAACTAGCGTCATTGATCCCTTCAGCACCAGTGCATAATCGGAAAACACGCCAAATGCTCGCCCAACATTTGTTGACATTTGTCACATGAGAACGGGTCGCTACTACGTATCGTTCTTGTGTTCAACAGCTCGGCTGTGGAATGATCTGCCGGTCTCTGTATTTCCTCACTCCTACAACATGGGTCTCTTCAAGACAGGGGTTCACTCCTTTCTGTCTTCTAAAATACCCTCCACACAGCATTCTGATTATTGATTATTTCCCTCAGGGCCTCTTGTGTGGAGTTATTGTAAAAAAAAAGAAGTCATCCTCACTAGGGGGTCCTGTGCTGAGGAGGACTAAAGTTAAGCTGGAGAACCAGAAGAGCTAAAAAAGAGGTGAAGGAAGGACTGCAAAGAAACACAGGAGGATGCCACGAAAATTGAAATAGGCCTACCTTTTTCTTCGATATCCTCTCTTAGCACTTAAATTCACCTCACTATTACTTCACTAATCCAGAATTAGCCAGCTGCTCTGATATCGCGGCGGTGAACCCCCTTGTCATCGCGCGGCGATCTATGTCGAACTACACAGGCACTATCTCCTTCCAGTGACATTAGGGATTAATTATGAATTTAATATGCCAACACAATACTTTTAAACTGCCCTAAAACTTACGAAATGACCTTCCGGAGCAAATTACATATACTAGTCAAATAAAAGTTCAAATTGTAATAGGATATAGAGCTCTTAATAGTCGAATGAACAAATACGTCGGGTTCCCACCCAGTCATCGTGTTTCTATTCATTTTATATTAGGAGGAAGCATATTGCGGAGTTTCATTGATTTTTGTTGTTTATCTGGCTATTCAGATCTGGTCACCAGAAACGGCTAAAGCCAATTCAAGCAACGTATCAATGGGTGCACTGGTTAAATTAAAATAATTACAATTGACTTGCTCAAATATGCAGGTGTAAAATAGGAAGGGTAAGATGAGACAACGACTTACCCCTGATCCTTATTTCTTCACAAGCCTCTACTTTGGTTGTCGATATATTAAGCATATAAATAAATAATTAGAGTTAAACATAAAAAAAACACAGACGATATTCATCTGCGGCGGGATCACAGTTGCGAGTACGAATTAATGCATAGTGAACGAAATTACAGCGGACAATGATGCGGATAAAGTCGATGGACTAGTTATGGATTAAAATTAAGTAAGTTTACGGTAACGGTTCAACTATAAGGCTATCCAAGTTGAACCGTTACCGGCGCAACCGATCTGAACGGTGTATAGTCTTTCACCCGGGCGATACTGATAATATCTACCACTCGCAAAAAACTGTTGCGCTTGTTTAATAACAGATGGATTCATATTATTGTATTTTCTAGACTGCCATATCTGTAGAGTGATTTTTATTCAATCTATTGAATAATAAATTTCTCACTTCGTTTGACTGTCTGCTCTGGAGGTCTGGCTTATATAGTGATGGAAGATACACGTATTATCTTATTTATTTTTCAATATAGAGCCGGATGGAATTAGCAACTGTTTGAAAGGATGACAAAAATACACACTGAAAGTGACACTCGAAATTTGTTGAAAATTATAAAGAAGTAAATAAGTAATTTCTTCAATAGATTTGGTATTATTTTGTGGCATCATTATTAAACTAACTAACTAACTAACCATCACACCGTCACGCAGAGAGGACGGCCCGCCAAACAACTCGATCTTGGCACACACTTCTTGCTTTATTCTCTTTCATACAACGTCTCTTACATTCTCTTCTGTTAGTCCGACTTCTGAAATGGCCAGACTCAAGTATTTGATTCACTCGATCGTGCCATGTCGTCCCCGGGTTCTTCTTTCATTCACATTCGCGTCATATATTCTTCGTACACTCCTTTCTTCGTTCATTCGCTCTACATGACCAAACCATTTAATCGTCCCTTTCTTAATCTTACTCATTACGCTTATATCAGCCTCCCATTATTTAAGAATCTCAATATTTTTCACACGATCATACATGGTTTTACTACACATTCGTCTCAGAGATCTAATTTCTACAACATTCAGTTTATTTTCATCGTTCCTCTGCCAATTCCATGCCTCACTGCCATACATCAGGGTTGGTATGGGGTGCGCCAGTAAATTTTAATCAATTAATTTGTTCTATTTCTCAATTAATTAATTAAAAATAACATATGGTATATTTGCGCACGCCCAGTATCGCCCTGGTGAAAGACCACCATTCAGAATTGAAACGTTGCTTGAAATAGCTTTTAGCCGTGTTTGGTGACCAGATCTGAATAGACAGGTATTTACTGACCTTCCTCTCCCCCTTCTCCTTCCCCTCCACAATATCTTCAGCCTCACAACGTTCCCCAATTGGGAATTTCATACTGGCTCCAGACAGTTGAGAGCAGTTGCGACTCTTGTGCGGTATTCATATGAAAAAAATAAAAAATGGGGGTTTCTACATAACATAATCGCTGCGTATCATGATTTATATGGCCCAGTGGCCAACGTACCAAACATTTGACTTTGAATTGAAAGGTCGCAAAAAGAAAAAAAAATAATACTTAGTCGGCCGTCTACGAGTATATTGCGTCCATTGTTCCTTTTCATAAATGACTATTTTTCCATTTAACAGTTCAATCAACTCAAACTACGCTCAAAGAATTATCCTTGTGGGACGCCCGTACAACAAAACTATACAGAGTCAATGGTATTTGATGCAAAATATTGAGGCACATGATAGAGGTTAGGTTTAAAAGCAAAAAAATTGTGTGAAAATAAGAGGCGTTTGGAATCAAATTCGTAAAAAATCCGTCAGTCAATCAATTCGTTTTGACTTTATGGATTTAACTTTGGCACGTTATGCGGTCAGCTGAAATCATTAAAATAATTTTACGAACGCCCATAAAAAATGCTTCGTGTGTATAAAACACGCCGAAAAGTTTCCTTTGCAGGCGACCAAAATAAGACCTAAATTCAGCGTATTTTCTGTTGTTGTTATTTTTTGAGTCCTGAAAATTTCGCGTGTGCGATAACGCGCATTTTGCCATTTTCCCAAGAATAACGCAACATTCGAAAATTTCGCCTAAATAACCGCTAATTTTTGTATTTTTCACGTGATATCTGGTATTTTAAAATAATAAAGCAATATTGGACGTCCTAAATATTTCTTTGTTTATGCTTTTGACAAGCTTGATTAGCCCTGGGGAGATAACACCAAGTTTATTGCAAAATACGTTAGTTTTTGCTGAAAAAACCCTCAATTTTTATATAAATAACGTGAATTTCTCCATAAATAAGGTGGAATTACATCAAAGTAACGTGAATTTCTCCAAAAATAATTCTAACATCACCGAAAACGATACTATTTTTCATAAAAAAATAACGCGGAATTTAATCAAACTAACCCTAATTTCACCAAAACAAAGCGAATTTTACTGAATAATGATCTTTCTCCAAAAATAACGCGGAATTTTATCAAAATAACGCGAATTAAAAAAAAAAAATATCGCGAAATTTTCATGTTTCCATTTATTCTGCTTCTAAAATATAACCAACTTAGTTCCTTCAAAGCATTTAGAACATTATTTTTATTTAACAATTTGAAAAAGTGAAGCATTATCATTATGTTTTAGGCATTCATTTGGCAAATAGAAAAAGTTTAAAAATTCACGCATCGGTGCGCAAATGCATCCACCGCCCGCAACACTGGAAATAACTAAAAGTGTAAAAATAAATAAAAAAAAAGTTAATATCTATTAAAAGCTTCTCATGCTTTTTAAGGTCATAAATATTTTCCAGTCCTAAAAATTATAAATATTTCAACAAATACCAACTCTTCTTGTGCCACCAATCTTCTAATAAATGTAACATCAATAGAAAAGGAGGATAAAATGTTTCTGTTTGCATATAATTAGATAAAGAACAGGAAGTAATATTTGTACAGCGCCCTTGAGGTAATTTTTCACAAAAATGGCGCTATACAAATCATCCAGCTATTATTATTATTATTATTAGTGGTGATCAATCTCTACGGTGGCTACGCCACCGACCGCAGAGTTAACTGTGTCGATCTGTGAATATATCACACCGAGTACAAGAAACCTTGTATAACATGTACGTATTCACGTTCACATTTCAACAAATGCTTCATTCCTTTCATCTCTATACTGTAAAACCCCCTTTGTTCTCCCTTTGTATCGTGGATTACTTCTCGTGCTTGTTATCAAAAGGAACCATACTCGCAAGCTAATCAAAGGAAAATCTAATCGAATTTAGTTACATAAAAACCAACGACGCGTTAAGGAATCGGAGAAGGATGTTAAGTTCTATACGAGTCGTACAGTATGTCGTTAATCATTTTTAAATTTAACAATGCACAGCCCGGGAGCCCTATCGTTAAAGCTGATATCGATACGATGAGAGTCTTCAATCAGCAATATTGATTATTAGTCGACATTAGCAATTACGTTAGATACATTTGACGGTTATTTCGTCTTCAGTTCTTATCGCCGTGCCAATATAAACAGGTTGTAACTTTATGAATTATTATGGTTAGTTATATATTTACATAATCTTACTGGCTCAAATTGTATTCCTTTTTCGTCTGTACTGTTACACTCTTCCCCTTAAGGGGATGGAATAGCCCCTTATCCCTTCCTGGCACAGGTGGTGCTTTTATTGTTCACATTTTGTAAGAGTTTAGCTTCCTGCGCTGTTCACTGTGCCAACCCCGACGTAGCGGTATCAGTGAGAGGGAGGGTTTCCTTTGACCCTGATCTCTCATTCTCTTGTGGTCCAGTCGGCTGGAGTGAGTTACATAGTCCTCATTGTTCTTCAGAAATCTTTTCTACACCACCCTGCCATCTTCACAGGGGTCACGTCTGGCCACTGGGCCGCCGGGGATGATGTGAAGGGTTCGAGTGACCACCCTCCCATCCCAATGATCACTGTATCTTATCGGAATTATATGTGGCTTGCCAGAAGCTATGTATTCTATTCTTGTGTTGCACGCTGCCATGAGAACATGAGTGAATTTGTTTTTCTATTCGATTGTCCTATTTTAATGCACGTTACTCTTTATAAAGTTGTCTCTCCACTAGATTCAAGAACAAGATCTATCTGCTTTGGATAAGAACACGTAAATGATTTTATTGCGCCGCGTAGGGACAGTTGGGGATAGTTGGAATTATTTATTATTATTTATTAATAGCTTCGTTTTTTTTTAAAGTAGAGTTTTTATGTAAAAACGTCAGGGACTCAGCTTGTACTTATAATGGATCGGGAAAGTGATTGGTGCCCTTGACTGACAGCTGTGTCAAATAAAATATATTTTATCGAAGGAAGCAATCACTTTGTGGTTTGACATTATAATTTAAATGAAAAATGTTTTTTATCAAGTCATATTATTTCATTTAGATATATTTCTGCATTCGACCGGTTTCTTTGGCAATTATTATTTTAATTTGATTTTTCTCTGCCTCCATTATGATATCTCTTATTTTAATTTTAGTTTATATGTGTACATTCCTGAAGAAGGTTGAGTCCAACCGAAACCGGTCGAATGCAGAAATATATATATAAAAATAAAATAATGTGACTTAACAAAAATATATTTCATTTAAATTAAAATATCTTTGGTTTACCGAGTTCGTTCGCTCCCTAGAATAGCATGAGGGTATATCAATCTGTTCAGACAATCATATCAATAAATGTAAGAAATACACTCATAAATTGCTTTCCTAGGCTAGCCGGTTAGTACTTACTTAGAGTCATTTACATAATGTGTAAATTATTTCTTGAATTAGTAAGCTAATTAGTAAGCGTTGAGCTACTGTTATATAGAAATTCAGAAACATTTCAAATGTGCAAACTTATGTTCAAATATGCGACTGACTGCTTTGTAGGGAGGTGAGCACCCGATTTGACCCACTCTGAGCCTTACTCTCTTAGAAAGTCGATACGCTTACGGTGTTTTTTAGAGTGCCAACGTGTTCCACGTCCAGTTTTGACTGCGAATCGACCGTATTGTGTTCGAAATTAAAGGTGCTTAAAGACGATTTTTGCTCGCAGGTACCTTGGAATCGCTGGCCAGACCATATTACTCCTTATTATGTCAGGAATTAAGGGGGTGCAAGGTCGATTTTTCCCTGCAGACCCCGCACTGAATTTAAAAAGTTATCGTATTACTTTAAGTATCCTCTCAAAACATAATGCATAACAGCATAAAATGGTTGCGTACAAACTTCAACACATGGCTAATAAACAAAAAAGGAATTGCATCATAAAGTTACTCGCAAACTCTGCTTCAACTATTTTAATACATATTTTTTAACACATATTTCATTATAATTCCTTCAAAAGATTGGTATTCACTTTGTGGCGTCATTATTAATAAATTAATTTAAAAAATACTTTGTATTCACCGCTTTATTAATATACACAGATATCATGTTTCGAAAGCCATGCTTTCTTCATCAGGAATATGTAGAATACTAAAAACTAAAAATTTCAAATATAGACAGATTATAAACATAGAACACAATAATGTAAGAATTGACAACAATTACAAATTTAAACAAAAATTGATTAAAGTTAGTTAGTAATTAATCAAAAATGTAAAAAAATATTGTAAAACATTGAATAACAAATTTATTACATAAATTAAAAAAAATATATATTTTTATTATTATGAAAATAAATTCAAAGATGTAGATTATTTATTAATTTTAATTCACCATTGACGCTTTTTTGTTTGTTAGTAATTCTATATATTCCCGATAAAGAAAGCATCGCTTTCGAAATTTGTGTATATTAATGAAGTGGCGAATATAAAGTAATTTTTTAATTAATTTACGTATTTCATTATTTATTTTCAAATAATGCTTTCTCTCGTATTGTTAGAATGGGAATTTGTACCATCCGGTTTATAATTAAATTAAAGAATTCTATTTAAATATTAATCAAGATCACTAAGTGATTGTAATAACCTCCGCTAGCTCAATCTCAGGAGATATTCGTTGTGTTTGCAGTCCGTTCATGATCAATTTAAGAAACTACCGTCTCCAGGATATATGTATGGGTAAAGGGCAGGAAGGTAATTCAATAAAACAATTGTCTTTTACTTTAAAAATACCCCTGAGCAGGCCTGCATTTTTGCAATGACTCTACGCTGTAGAAAAAGCTACTAATCTCTCTGTGGACGAATTTAACACATTGACAATTAGAATGACAGTTAACTGAATTTAAATATCATGTTGTGGCAAAAAGTAAATAATCAATCCAAACGATAAGCCGTACGATACCCAACAGGCGTCAGTTCTGGAGAGGAGGATGCATATGAAATCCATATAATCACTATTAATTAAAAGTAATTATCACTTTTCAACCTATTTGGCAGAGCCTGAACTGAACTGAAGACCTCTTTCTCCCTGCCGCTTGAGCCGACATCATCTCCCGGGCTCGTAAACCCCGCCTCCACCGAACGCAACCACCTTTACAAGGCGCAAGACCCCAGCAGCAAGTTCAATTAGTTTTTGACTTCAAGTAATAATAACGGGATTAATCTTAAGACTTCCTTGTCGTGAACCTGATTCATAACAGTATTCAAAAAACAAATATTAACTTTTAAAAATTTTATTTAAAAATTTTTATGCATGTTTTGTATATTGTATATATTTTGTACATACTTACTTACTTACTTTGTATTTTTACGTAATTCCATTATATCTTGAGAATACAACAAAATGTGGTCAAATCAACAAATCTTATCTACTGGCAGATTAAGATAAATTTCTTTGCATGGACACAAACTCACAGCTTTGCAAGTCAGAATATTTTTTACGTGTACGCATCCAAAATATAGCTATTTTTTTTTTATATCAATAACTCTCACAACGAAAAATGAAACCGAAAATACACAGAAAAGAAAAACATAACGGTAGCAGCTGGAATTCGAACTGGGATACAACTATTCCAATTCGTTTCGCGATTTTTATCGGTATCGTAATTCGAAAAAATAATCTTAAATTAATTGCCATATATTTTTGACTGCTACCATTTTATCATGGCTACAAGATTCTACCCGAATTTATTAGTTATCTTTTTTATATATAGTGTCTCTAGTAGGATAGTCTAGAAAAATATATTTTTTTTAAATATCCTAACTTGCGAAACTTCTGAGGCGTACGTATGGTAAAACCATGTATGCTTGTGTGAAAAATGTGGAGATTCGAAAAGAATGCTGTAAGCGTGATGAGTAAGATTAAGAAAGGAACGCTTATATGGTTTGGGCATGTAGAACGGATGAACGAAGAACGGAGTATAAAGAGAATATATTACGCGAACGTGGATGTTAGGAGACATCGTGAATGATCGAGGAAGACATGGTACGATCAAGTGCACCAAATAAGTATTTGAGTCGAGCCATATTAAGAGTAAAAATGACAGAATAGTATGTATGAGACGATGTATGAATGAGAAAGAAGCACGGAGAATGTGTAACGACCGAGCTATTTGGTGGTCCGTTCTCTCTGCCCACCCCTGCGGTGAAATAGCGTGATGGTTAGTTAGTTCGTTTTTTCAGACTTACATTGATACGTTCCAGAGTGGTAGATACCTTCAGTATCGCCCCGGTGAAAGGCCACCATTCAGAATCGAAACGTTGCTTGATATGACTTTAGCCATGTTTAGTGACCAGATTTGAATATCAAGATACTTCCCCATATTTTTATTTTTTAATGTGATTACCACACAAGAGTCCCAACTGGTCCAAACCGTCTGGAGCCAGTGAGATTATGTCATCTGGACTATGCATAATTGGGGAATGTTGTGAAGCTGAAGGTAGTGGGAAGGGGAGGGAGAAGGAGATGAGGACGATGGGGAAATACCTGGCTATTCATATCTGGTTACCAAACACGGCTAAAGCCATTTCAAGCAACGTTTCAATTCTGAATGGTGGTCTTTTACCAGGGCGATACTGAAAGTATCTTCCATTCTGGAACGTGTGCAAATATACTATATATTATTTTTAATTGAGAAAAAACACAAATTAGTTAGATAAAATTTACTTGCGCACGCCAGGATTTTAATCCGTGACCTTCGGATTCGTTGTCGAGATTCTTACCCCTCCACCACGGAGGCCACTTTATTCTTTAATCTACTTCCCTTACGAACTATCTTCTCCATATCGCAATATACGCCGATTGGGGATGGCATAGTTTCACTGGCTCCAGACGGTTGGGAGCAGCTAGCTATGCGGTAATCAAAAAAATATATGACAAGCAAATGGTACACATTTTGTACCTTTTAGAAAAAAAATCGTTCTAATTGTTTGCAGTAGGCATGCCCCTTACTGCACACTTAATTATGTCAAACCATAAAAATAAAATAAAACAATTTTCCACTTCCATTACTTACTTCATTTCCATTGTTTCAAAGCTCCTTTGTTTTAAACGAATTAATTAAATATGTAGGTACACCAAAAAGCCTTTCTTTGGCAATTACAGCTTACGTAAATTATGACAATAAAAATACATAATTATTCCAAGAAGCAGAATTAAATTTATATTGTTTTTTTTTCGCATAAGGAACATTTTGAAATGGCTAACGTCCCTGTATTGTTCAATTTAAATAAATCAAAAATTTAAATTTCCCTACGCCACAAAACAACATTAAATTATTATTAATTTTTATACTAACTCTACACCCTTAGTAAATTATTTACAAATTCAAATTAAAAATCTTTATTGTGCAAATAAAGCTAAAAGTATTATGAGTACGTCCAATTTTTACAGTTTGTGCGTGCGGGTGGATGCGTGTGGATGCCAATCGTAATATTAATTATCACGATGGTTACGATTACGAATTGTATTTTTAAGCTATGAAGGACTCACCAAGTCAGTCACTGCACATGTAGTATTCACTTGTATTTCACTGGAGATTCTGCGTTGTGAGGTTAAAGTTCGGCGGCGGCGATTCGAATTGTTAGCGGAACTTGTGTTATCGGGGGCGGTTTTAATTGTATTGAGGCGGTAGGTAAAAAGGGGGGAAGG
The DNA here is from genome assembly GCA_022606495.2 of Halesus radiatus. Classification (NCBI taxonomy): domain Eukaryota; kingdom Metazoa; phylum Arthropoda; class Insecta; order Trichoptera; family Limnephilidae; genus Halesus; species Halesus radiatus. The sequence goes on from JAHDVE020002057.1 coordinate 10,289, forward strand.
TAGGCAAGGGAGATGCACGTAATCGCACGAAATTATTTGGAATCCTAGTAGGTGACCGATAATTATGAACTGGCATGAACAACAGTTATCCCCAAAAATACGTATGTGTTTATGTAAATAAAATTTATATTTTTTACGTATTTATGTACAAAATAAGTGTCTAAGCAAGTGCGTTTAATTTATGTGTGTTTACCGTAAGAGTGCGTTGAAGCGCTGTAGCGCTGTAAGCGTTAGATATAAAAATTGCGACGAAGCGCTTAGGCGCTGCTCCTTCAGTATGAGTTTGTTGATTTTTACAAGAGCACGTGTTCCATTTGAGAGCGGTGTAATGCAGTTGGCGTATATCCTGTATACTATAAAAGAAGCACTGTAGGAACACCACTGAATGGAGTTATTTAATCTTTTTTTTTAAAGTTTATTTTTAGCAAAGCTCACTTGAAGTGAAATAACACAAAACTGCGCTATGTAAATGCTTTGTTATTATTATTATTATATTATATATATATATCATTTGTCCTGTTATAATAAATTAAAACGATATATTTCACCATGTCAGATCTTGGTTCTATCACGGACGATGTATCGGACAAAGATCGGCGACATTACTGATGATGAGATCTTCGATCCGATAAATGGAGACAGTGATGACGGAAGTACGATTATTGGTCATCGCAATAATAGAATTCGAAAAGAAAGTGAATTTTCCTCGTATGCGTCCGCTGTAAGACGGGACCACATGACCTTTGCACGTGAAAACACAATTGTGAAACGACATAATTTTCTTTTTTTTTCTTCATATATTTAGTAGTTGTAGTTTTTTACTAGATGGATGGGATACAATTCTTTTTACATTTAATATCAAAAAGAATCATTAAGTTCGGTTGATTTTTGTCCAAGTTAATGCATTTTTAGTTAACATCATACTTATTTAGTAATAACACAAATTATCAATAGCTGTTTACGCACCTACTTGCAAAATCAGTACAGCACTAAAACGGTTAAAGTATTCGTTTAAGGTGTAGTGAAATTTATCCAGAAGGAATGTTTTAGTGATGATTTAAATAGAAGTAAATTGTGTGTTTGTTTGATGTTACGTGGAAGGTTGGTATATATGAGGTGTGTTCAAAAGAAAAGGTGAATTTTGAATTTTAGCGGGCTGTGTACATTCGATTATCGATTTTTTTTGTTATGTTGGTACACATATGTTTATCATATGTTAGAATTATCAGCAATTTTGGATCAGTGGTTTGTTTTTGACAACTGGAAAGGTTAGTCATGTTTTGTTTTTTCTTCGATTTTTTACTAAAAAATTTTTTTGTAAAAAAAAGAAAAACATCGATTTTTTGGATTTTTTGAAGAAATGCTGATAAGGACATAGAAAACAAAGCAAATCTAAAATTTCACTTTAATCGGACTGATG
>JAHDVE020002058.1:0-65318 GCA_022606495.2 Halesus radiatus
AATACGCTGGGATATAGTTTCAGCTGGCTCGCTGACAAACAGTTCTATTAAATTGATAGTATATAATTCGAACAGAATTTGTAGTCAAGAACCCATCATAAAATTGAGCGCTTTGGAATACCGCGTCGTCTCGCAGCAAGCGGCGGAATTACGAGCATATCTATAAAACTTTATGGACTAACCTGTAATTACACGAAGTGGAGTATATAACTAACTGAAGCCTCTGAAGCCGCTCCCCGTGTCCGGGAAGGGAACGTGATACCACTAAAACTTTACTCCAATTCCTGTCGACAATAATTCTTAATGAACGGGACCACTCAATTAAACCATTCAGTCCCTTTTCCGAAAGCTTACCTGGACCGGGGATGGGGCGGGGAGTTCGGAGGAACCAACCTCTCCGTGTATTATGCGGTGGGGATCTCTCTGCTCTATACTCGTATAGCGGGGAGCAAGACCTGCCGGGTACTGGGGTACTTAGTACTTCCCAAACCTCCCACTGGAGATTCAGTGGATTCTGGATTACTATGGTGCGGGTGCGGTAGCTCTTTTTGCAGAACTTTGCCACTTTGGGGTGTCCCGAGCAGCAGGCTCCCTGTCCCCTGTCCCCTGTCCCCTGCCCCGTCCCGGGAGTGTTGGCTTTCGTGAAACTTTATGGACGTCGTAAGGGCGGGTGGCTCCTTTTTCAAATATGACACTTTTATCAAACTTGAGATAGATATTTCTGGAAAAACACAACGAACATTGAAGTTTTATACATTTTCCTCGCGTTAGTCATTTCATAAAGGGTCGAAAGTCAAAAGATCTCGTCCACCAAAGTTTTAACTTTGTACCACTGAGATTCTAGATAATTCGACTTTAATTTGTCGATAAATGTTTTGCTAATGCCAGACTGCGCAAACTTAAAACAATATCGGTGATCAATGTATCAGGTTGGAAAAAATATTTAAAAAACAGCGGTACAGTTTTGTTACAGTGAGGATAGACTTAATAAAGTTGTATCTTCTTTCTTAAGCCAATGTTTCGGATTGCCTTGGAAAATGTTCTGATGGTGGTTTATGGAATAAAGAAGGAAAATAAAGCACAAAATGTCTTAACTCGCCAAAAACAAACCAACACACTATTATTAAACGTGAGAAATTAAAGCCAATTGTATGAAAATATTTTGTTGGTTACGTTGTACACTGAAACGTTTTGTGAAGGAAAAAGGTTTAAAAAAGGAAGACGATTAGTGGTCATCAATCTTCTTTATTTATTTTAGTGTGCTCCTAGTCAAATACAGTCCTCCCTTCGCAACACCGCTAACCGTTGCATACTTAAAGCCACCCACCCTCGCCCGAGTAGAATATGACCTTAATGAGGACCGGAGTGTGGTCTGCCCTCTACGTATAGATTTAATAGACCTCTCTCACCTCTGCAGGTACGCTTAAGGGGAGCTATCGAGGGGACCTAACTCTAACTAATAACTACCCGCTACCTTCTACCCTTCTCCCGCCACCCGGGGGTAGCTTACAGACCGGGGTACGATATGTACCGTAGTACGTGGGAACACTGGGAACTAGAACCAGGTACCTACCGTATTTCTGGCTGATTGTTCGGTACTCGTTACGTAATGTTATTAAATTGACGCGCGAGGGAATATTTCAGCATTTTGGGTTCAGTTAGAAGGACGCGTATACAGTGTGGTTGTTCTGGCTGACTTAATTCCGAATTTCTTAGTGAAATGAGGCACTGTGTAATGTATGGTACAGTCCCGAGAAAAAGTAAACCAATCCTCCCGAGTGACTAAACTAAATATAGAAAATAATTGAATTGAATACGTTGATTCACTCATTTTTTACGTGTAATATTTGTATTAGAAATATGGTTGAATATTTCATACAATCTATATATTGTATATAAATTTATCTACATATATCTTCTTCTCTATATATAAAAATGAATGTTTGTCTGTCTGTCCTCGATTTTCTCGAAAATTACTAGACCGGTTTCGCTGAAAATAGCACAGCTTGTTTTTATTAGTGCCGGGAAGGTTTAGAAAGTAGTTTGAATGAAATCCAATATGTAAAACTGTTGCTATAACGCTTTAAAATTAGTACGAAAAACATTGAAGCCGCCATGTTTTATTGAGGTTAGCCCGTAGATATAGCACTCTAGTTAGCCACAGATTACAAATTCAAAAGAAGAATGTTCGTTTGGGTAGAATATTTTCAAAATGGAAACCACAAGTAGGTACCAACTTAAGAATTTTATTATTTAGATATATTTGGAAAAATACATGTTTCATTGTTTCATTGTTTAGAGATAGTAATAGTTGTCACAAAGCATTACTTTCGCTTTCAAATCAATTATGGCACCCAAACTATAAGCAAGAATTCACAACTTCATAACTTTATTACAAAAAAAATCATAAGAATAATTGAATGATTTGTATATCGCCGGTTTTATGAAAAATCACCTCGAGGGCCCCAAATCATCATCTATATAAAAGGCAATGCTCGTAGGTGTATCCGCTGTCGATTAAAAAACTGCTCTACCGATTTACAAAATAATCTGCGTTGTCCGGAGAAGGTTTAAGGGTAGGGATAGCTTTAGTGGTATGGGTAGGGGGAGAGGTAGGGGTAGCAGTAGCGGTAGGTGGAGAGGTAGGGGTAGGGGTAACACATCACAGCTATACTCCAAACCATTCATAACCCTGGTCAACGCCGGGAACTCGAGGTAGTCTATTTAATAAAGATGAATATCCCAGGCATGTTTGTTTGTTTTATTTTCAAATGTGGAGTTTTCTTCCGAGATTGAAGACATTTTGGACATTTGTCCTTCAAAACAAGAGGAAAGTCACTGTCTACATGAGTTTTTCAAAAACCACCCTCATTCACCAGAATTTTGGTACTTCTTGATGAAATTTTGCACACTTGACGTTCAAAATATGGACTGGGGGTAACACCTCAAAACTTTCATCCGTACTATTCATAACCCCGGGCAACGCCGGGTACCTACTTCAGCTAGTTAATAATAATATGTTTTCTTTATCTGTTTGTACATAATTAGATAAAGAATAGGAAATAATATTTGTACAGCGCTCTTAAGGCGATTTTTCACAAAAACGGCGCTATACAAATCATCCAATTATTATTATTCATAATTAAAAATAATTATTTCTATCTTGAGACTGTCAATTCATGGTGGAATTTCATATTAAAATGATTTTTTATTTATTTTTTTAATAATTTTTTATTAAAAAAACCTCATTTATTTTCGACCGGACCGGTTTCACCCTATCCCTAAAAATAAAATTACTGTGTTAATATGTACCTATGTTTTATTGTACCTTAATAATAATTGGATGACTTTTATAGGGCCGTTTTTGTGAAAAATCTCCCCAAGGGCGCTAACTTCCGCTCGTCATAGGACGCTGTCATAAATAAAAGGTGACTTATTTTTAGGTTAAGTATTTCGTCTTGTGAGAAATTTCCATTGACCACCAATGCTTCAGTATCGATTTTCAAATTTTCTAACGTTGAAGGCCATACAAACACAGCTGGGATCAGTTGGAAACATTATTTTAATTAATCATTGAAGAAAATAATATTAACAAACCTAAATGAAAGATGAAACCGGACAAAAGGACAGAAACTAAAAATATTTCAGTCGCATCTGGGACTCGAACCCAGGTCGTCTGCCTATCCGGGGCAACGCTCAACCGACTTAGCTAATGAGACAAGTTCAATTTGTGTCATCTTCATCCATATCATATCTCAAATTCAAGATTTGTGAATATTATTTTCCATTTTTAATCTCATATTACTGGCAGCTATTTTTATGATGTTTACAAAGTTCTACCCGAACTCAATTGCAAACTTAAACAGTGTCTCGGATTTACATCCGACTTTTTTGACTTTTTTATAAAAGTCTAAAGAATTCAATTTTTAATTATTAATTATTTTTATTGAGATTTAAAAACCTCATTGTAATATTTAATCATTTAAGAAAATAATATGAACAAACCTAAATGAAAGATGAAACCGGACATAGATTAAAAATGGAAAACAATATTCACAAATCTTGAATTTGATATATGATATCGATGAAGATGACACAAATTGAACTTGTCTCATTAGCTAAGTCGGTTGAGCGCTGCCCCGGATAGGCAGAGGACCTGGGTTCGAGTCCCAGATGCGACTGAAATATTTTTAGTTTCTGTCCTTTTGTCCGTTGTCATATTTTTATATTATAAGAATTTTAAACTTCACTTTAATTATATCCTTTTTTTTCAAACTTGGTTAAACAAAAAGCTGTCTGGTTAAAAAATAATAAATAATTTCTAAAAATTTCCCATCCGAGAGGTAATGCCGACCATTGCCAGAAGAAAGAACTCTAAATGAATGTGTCACTTTTCCCTTTTCAAATACCCCCATAAAGAAAGTTGCGTTACGATGTCAGGCAAAAGGCTCGGCTATTTTTTTCATAAAATAAAGATAATTTCTGCTGTACCAATCTGAAATTCGCCCGTTTAGGTGTAATTTATTTTGAAGCGCTTGCTAAAATCCTCACCTGCAAGCTGCCAGTTAGCACCGAGCCAATTATCCAGGTACATCTGATTAGCCCAGTCGACTGGTTAATTAATTCCTGCCTCAGTAATTGGCAGTTGGAAGCCCCAAACTTGAACTAAACTCGTCAACCCGCTGTAGAACCGACCAACTATTGCTCAAAGGCCAAATACCACTTAAAGGCTTTTCATAAATGGATGACAATTAAACGGAGAAAAGTTCTGATAGTTCATAATTAATTCAATTATTTATTCAAGCCATGTGATTTGTTCTCATTTTACTACGGTTATTTTAGCTTCATCACTTTGATTAAATATTACTTGGTTTCGTATTTTGTTCTCTGTTAAAAGACTGGTTAGCAAAGTCTCCACAGGAGTCCAGATTCGCAATGGCACGGAGTTAGCCTTCCCTCAACTGAGATCTCTATATCTTCGGATCCATATGTGATGGTAATTTTTCAAAATAACCGTATTTAAAAAAATATATATATTATTATTTTTTAAATTTAATTTAATGTAAATCAAATTTAATTATGTTAATATTAAGTTCTGCAAGTATTTTTAGTTTTTTTTATTATTGTGGCCAGTTGCAGTTCGAAAATGGCCTTAAACGCCGAAACAGCTGTCACAATAATAAAAAATAAAAAAAATATTTGCAGAACTTAATAATAACATTATTATATGTGTATATAAGCAAATGAAACACGTTGTTATAAACCACGAAAACATTTTATTTTCACCAATCGGTTTCGCTTACCTCAAGCTTCATCAGGGTAAATATAATATGTAATATATTAATATATAATATTATATTCTAAGACAATTTTATATGAACACTTTTTGTTATTATCGTTTTTCAGGGAAGATAATAAGGAACCTCATTGAAAAATATAATGCCTTTAAAAATATATATTCATATACTCGTAGATCAGTAAACGCCGATTCTGAACATATAACTTTTAATATATATGTAAATATACCTAGAATTTATAAATCGTCATTTGAAAGCGTATAAAAAATCATCTCATCAAAACACCTTGTTATATTGGTACCATTGCATTTGGAACATCTGATGTCACGTGCGCATTCTGCTTTCGGATTAGTATGAAAACTTTTATGTTTCGATTTAATTTTGTATTTTAAATGTGTTTTATTTTTTTATTTTTGGCGAAATTTAAAGATAATTTGGGTGATTTTAAGCTCTATATTTGTTGTTCAATATAAAAACTATTATTAATGAAAGAAATGTTTAAACGAGTTAGAAAATGTATATATATATTTATAAGACTAAGAAATATTCTTAGACTAGAAAACCTAAAAAGAGTGTACTATGCAATTGTTCAGTCTATTTTACAATATGGAATTATTGAAATATGATAATATTTTAAGTGATTGATAATAAAGGTAATTTAAAAAAAACCATCAACATTTTCCACTGAAAAGCTTTTTACAATATTCAATGTACCTACAGTAGATAAAATTTATAAAAAATATGCAATTATTCAAATCTTTAAAGAAAAATATATCCGCAAGGTATCAGCAAAACATTAAAATCCCGCCACTCAATACTAAGCATACGCAAAACACATACCTATATCTAGGAATAACTTTTTTTAACAATCTGCCATCTGATCTTAAAATTATAGAAAATATCCATGAATTTCAACATAGATTAAAAAATTACCTCAAACTACTGGATTATTATTATCTTCTCTTCTTTTCTTCTACGTGATAAATTACAAAATTTACACGACAAATATAAACAACAATATAAGTTATGATTTGATTAATTAAGCGATAATCGAACCTTGTTTCTTTATGGTGAGGAATAGCTATATTATATTTTTTGTTTCACTATATGAATCATGTCTTATTTTTATATACTCTCTGTAAAAAAAATTATCATATTAAATAAAATAAAAAAAATTAGAGTATTCATGAACAAACCAATTATCAATACATATATTATGAAAATGTTAATGCTCAATACTATTATTATTCTTTGAGTTAATGTTTCTAAAAATCTATGTAATTTTATTACTTATGTTTAGTTATGGTTTCCCACGAATAGAATATAAAATTATGCACGGTAAAGCTCATCCTTGTTTTGACATTTGACATTCTAACTTCAAAACTGATAAATCCGACCGGCCATAGATTTGGAGCACTTTGGCGCAATTTGAAAAATTGATATTTGAAAATTATTTTAACTATGAAAACTAACTTTTAATAAAAACTAATTATGCTGGTATTTATGTGTGAATGGCATTATTGATAAGTATTTTTATAAGTGGGCTGGAGTTCCTTATTACATGGAAAGGCGTTTTTTTTGTATTTTTGAAACGCAAGTATCAAAATACCCATTTTCCAGATCTAATAAATATAACAAAATAAAACTAAATCTAATTCACAGATCAAAATAAAATTTAAGAAAAAAATTGAAAATAATAAAAAAAAATATATTGTCGAGTTATGTTGCTTTGGATTGTTTCTTTAAAAATCGAATATGAAAAAAAAATTATGTGTACAAAAAATTTCGAAGACAAATTTATTAATTTAAAAGAGAAGAATAAAGTGGCTTAAAAGAATTTTTTTTTTCATTTAAATTATAATCTCAAACCACAAAGTGATTGCTTTCTTCGATAAAAAACATATTTAATAGCTTGGCGGTGCCATAGTAATGAAAAAAAAATCACTGTTCCACTTTATTAAATGGCTACATTTTATTGCCAAGCTATAAACGAATGAATTAAGAAAAATAATACCTAAGTACGAAATATAGGTACCTTCCTCCACGTAACCTGTACGTATGTATAGTCGGCATTAGCCTCTTTCCAGTCATCCGGGCAGTGCGGCGGGGGGAGGTATTAGGGAGGGGAAGGGCAAAGAAAGTAAGTGGGCGATACTAGCGCCGCCCGATGGATCGGGGAACTAACAAATTGAATAAGGAATTTCGAGTTTTCTTTATAGGTCGGCCTTTCCTCTTTGCCTCTCGGCAAAGCTCTCGGCTTTTATGTAGAATTTTCCTGAGAAAATTGAACGTTTTTTCTTATGTATTAAGTAAGACATTTCTTTGCTGTCATAATGTGAGCTCGTTAATGTCAATGCCAGTGACCTCACGATCAAGTAATCGAAAAGTCGTTTGACATTGGTAGAAATAATGTCAGGTGGACTTTAGCGTGGGATTGGCTAACAAAATAAAATATTTTTTTTTAGATCAACCGAAACCATCACAAATGTTCACGCTTTGGTAGTAATGATATAATGACATGACATCTCTGATTTCTCACGTCTGAAACCAAATTGCGAGTTAAACGGTTTCCGCCATACTTAATAAAATTAAATATAAAATTTTACTTTTTCGTCGTCATTAAAGATTATTGCGATTGGGGACATTGGGGTGGAGGTCATAAATATATTGTACATTTATGTGTCTAATCCGAGGAGGAAACTCGGTATCTCCCCTGAATCGATAGGAAGGTTTCGACCTTTGATGTAGCATATGCTAGACGAGCCCCTGCTTGTGACCAATGAAGTCTGCAAAACTCATCTCTTCGGAAAGTCATGTCCATGATATGGATTATGGATTTTTTTGTAATCCTTTATCTATCTAGGGCTTATAACAATATCCTAGGAATTGTATAATAACTAATAACCTTCACTTCTTCTATCTAACTAGTACTGTGGCGCTTTGGCCTTACTACTATTACCATCTCATTGTTTGATTTACTTGACTGAATTTATGTTACACTATTTGTGCTCTTTGGGAAAGAATCTTAACTAGATTTAAGAACCCTAACCAAGGAAAGGAAAAAGGACAAACATTTGGTTATAAACAATTTACTAATGTTACTTTTTGTACTTACTGAATAAAATATATAACTAACTAACTAACTAACCATCACGCCGTTTCCCCGCAGGGGTAGGCAGAGAGGATGATTCACTGCCATACATCAGGGTTGGTATCAGCACACCATTATGGACTGCTAGCTTCGCTTCCTTGGACAACTTAAAATATATTTAATATGTTATTAACTATTCGCTGCATCCTCTTCGGGCTGCATCCATGAGTTTCGTCGTCGGCTTATAAACCTGAGTGTTACGTAACTCAATCTTATTAATATTACTCAATAATATTATCTTTTTTTAGTACTCAATTTTAAACGCATTGGTATGCCAGTACCTATCAAACACATACATAATCTCTTTATACTTAATTATTATACTTTTTTTCTAGATATATTATATTACCATACTATATCAATACTAGCTTTTCCCTTCTATTTTTGTATAATGGCACTTAATATGAACTAAACTTGTCAATTTGACTGCCCTAAAACGGGATCTGTTCCTAGTTGGACAGTCAAAGCTTTCTTAATTGTTGTTAAATAATGTATGTTTCAAATAAATAAATATTATTATAATTTCTTCAAATGCTTGGTAACTTTGTGGCATCATTATTAATTATATAAATTGAAAATACACTTTGTATATACCACTTTACTTTTTTTTTAGTAAAGTGGTATATACAAAGTGTATTTTCAATTTATATAAATATTATTATTATTATGAATGGTTCAGTTGCTTACCTAATTAACATAGCGAAGCTAGCTGTTACCTACCTAAAGTAATTAATAGAAAATGTTGAAACTTTTCATAGTTAGCGGCATTGTAAATAATTATAAATATTTGTAATCGTACACAATTATTATCGAAAATCTCAAATAAAATAATGTTTCAAATATATATCTTTTGCAAATATCCCTCTAATAAATATAATATAAATGAAAAATGGGATTTAAACTGCAACTGCAATATCATGCAATCTGCAGGTTTTCTAATATTGTTTCCTATGCGTGCAAAATCATATCTTCTGAAGCAAAAACTTTGTAATTTAACGTTTTAATCTGGAGTGACCTACCAAGTAAGTATGTTTCTGTATCTGTCTGTACATAATAAGATAAACCCTGGCAAGTAATATTTGTACAGATTTTTCACAAAAACGGCGCTATACAAGTCATCCAAGTATTATTGTTATTATTGCTGACTACTCATGTTATGATGAACAGACTTTTTCAGTTCAGTTTCAGTATCGGAAAACCAGGAATATTCATTGCTTTTTTCTTTTGAACGTTAAGGTACCTGCCTCCATAGATTATGTCCGTTATGAGTTCTGAGGCGGGTTCATACAAAAATACCCAGATCATATGGCCGGGACACTGCATAAAATCGGCCACATTAACGGTTTAGGAGATTAAAAAAAAAAATTCTATTTAAAATTTTTAAGACATTTGAAGCCGATTTGATACAGTGTCCTGGCCTTGTTATCTAGGTGGATTCGGTTCATACCACCGTCTGTTTACATTTTGGTAATAATTGAGAATGTACCGTATGTAAAATACATATATATTTAAAAAAGTTAAATAATTTTGGGGGGATAAAGAACTGATGCTGCACAACCTCCCCATCCCACAATACTATATGTAGCAATTGATTGAAAAAGTGAAAAGTAAACACATCTTATAGTTTGTAGGTTAAGGATTGATCTGAGAGAGTAGAAAACGCTTACGCTTTTTGTTGTAGAATATGTTAAATTGTTATCAATGAAATGAGGTGGATTTTATTTATAGTGCCGTCGTTGTTTTTATTTTGACATTCCAATCAATTAAGGTCGTGAATCAGTGTGATTGATTGGAAAATGCACAGTGATTCGATATTTTGTTCGCAAATACGAGGTGTGTTCAAAAGAATCAAATTTTTTTTAAGAAATGCTGATGAGGACATAGAAATAAAGCAAATCTAAAATTTCTCTTCAATCGGACGGATGATGCCTCAGAAAACGAACCTAAATAAAAAAATCGAAGAACACCCAAAAACGTGACTAACCTTTCCAGTTGTCAAAAACAAACCACTGATCCAAAATGGCTGATAATGCTAACATATGATAAACATATGTGTACCAACATAACAAAAAAAAATCGATAATCGAATGTACAGCCCGCGAAAATTGAAAATTCACCTTTTCTTTTGAACACACCTCGTATACCTTTTACGCCGCGTATCTCCGTAGTCCGTATTTGTAACCGTCTCCCCTGCTACTCGTATGCTGCCTCTAATGGCGCGCCTATTCTCCAAATGTAAACAACCCGGTTGAAACTTTGCTACCATAAATTTTATTATTATGTACTTAATACTATTTACTTATTAATATTTAGTTAATATTTAATGTGTATTATTATATTCTTATTACTGTTTAATGATTATTATTTATTTATTTTAATTTACTTATTAATATTAACTTATTTTTATTCATCTATCATTACTTACTTATTGCTATTTACTTATTATTATTTCCCTATTATTATTTACTCACTACTTCTTGTTATCAAAAATATGGTCACCCTATGATTGTGGCTAATTGGCGCGAAGATACTTTATGATAGTTATTTGGGTTGCAATGAAATTATTATTGTTGTAATCTATAAATGCATGGCCTAACTTAAAGATTTACTGTAGATTTTATAATTGTTTATAGTCTGAATAACTTTGGTGTTATTTAAAAAAAATATGTGTATTTAAATATATGTTTAATACACCGTTTCACTACAATTGTAAAGCCGCTCATCTCAAGACAGGACTGTCCCAGTGAGATGAGTTTTTTAAATTTAAGAATAAATAAACACCATCAGTTGATAGCGTCCTCATTCCCAACGGACATATTATGATAATGGCAACAAAAAACGGTTACATCACGAGACGCAACAGCGACGAGCGCGTTCGAAATTCAAACTGCCAGTTCAGAAGGCGAGGAAATCGAAAGTCGTTAGGATTCCGTTAATCTGAGCGCGTACTAGCGACTAGCGACTAGCGACTAGCGACTGGCGACTAGCGACTGGCGGCCGTTCACTCCAACTCGACTCGACTCGAGGCTCACTCCACAGCGCCCGCCTTGTACTGTGGCCGTTCAGTGATGCAATTTCCAGCAGGACGCGACGATATGATTCCGAGCTCCAAATGCCGATTGTTTGAGTGGGTTTGTGTTGTTATGGATTTCACGACAAATACAGTTCAGGCATTATACGTAAGTTTGATTGATACAGATTAAGTGACGCTAGACATAGTAAATTAGCAGTACTTACCTACGCTTGTTACTCAACACACGCATCTCTTTTTGATTCATAGATATTGTTTCAGTAAAGACAAAGCAATACCCTCCGAGCGTAAGCTGAAGATTGTTTGAAAAGGAAATATGTTAATACGGAAGAGAGATAAGGAACACGCTAATATAAAAAAAAATGTTTAGGGCGTAAGTGATCGTTTTAAAAATATTTAATAAAACACGACATTTTTTTATGCTGATCCCGACCGTCTGGAGCCAGTGAGACTATGGCATCCCCTATTGGGGTATGTTGTGGAGCTGAAGGTATTGACGAGGGGAATGAATATGGGGAAGTACCTGGCTATTCAGATCTGGTCACCAAACACGGCCAAAGCCATTTCCAGCAACGTTTCAATTCTGAATGGTGGTATATCACCAGGGCGATGCTGACAGTATCTAACACTCTGGATCGTGCTGCAGATATACTACATATTGTTTTTAATTAATAAATTGTGAAATAACACAAATTGATCGAACATTCTGTTTTTGGATTAGTTAACATTTTTTCGATATTGTTTTGTATTTTTTTAGTTTTGGCGAAATTTACAGTTAATTTGGGTGACTAAGCTCTATAATTGTTTTTTAATATAAAAACTATTACTAATGAAAAAAATAGAGTATTCATGAACAAACCAATTATCAATACATATATTATGATAATGTTAATGCTCAATACTATTATTATTCTGATTTAAAGTTTCTAAAAAGGTAAATAATTTTATCACTTATGTTTAGTTATGGTTTACCATGAATATAATATAAAATTGTGTACGGTAAAGTTCATCCTTGTTTCGACATTTGACATTCTAACCTCAAAACGTTTTGGCGGGTTTTGAAAAATTGAAACTTGAAAATGATTTTACCTATGTAAACTAACTTTATACCTGATAAAAAAAATTGGACTGGAGTTCCTTATTACGTTTTCAACCAGACTGAATAGAGAATATCTTCAAAACTAACTTTTTTTAAGTGCATATAATTTTAAGTTTTCTAGGGAATTTTATTAATAGACATTTTGAATGGCTTAACATTTCAGACTATATTTCAGCTTTCAGAGATATTACTAGCCAGTGTATTGGTAGATGGGCGTATTAATATAACCTCTTTAGAACTGTATTTTATCACCATCTGATACCATCTATTAATAATAGGAATATATCGATTCCCATCGTCATTTCTAGCGTATAATCTGTTAGCCATTGCCGGATAGTCGATACGGTGAGAAGCTGGAAGGTTTGTAGACGTGGGATCGTAATATTATTATCTGCCATTCTATTCCGTCGGAAATTGTTACAGTCGTGGCTCCTCAAATCTCCACTCACCATTTAACAACAGAATGACACATAGATTTATATCTTAGATTTATTACTAATGGCTTTCAGCTAAGATTTATAACGAGAAACTACCTAATTCAGACATATAATTAGTGTATCACAACTGAGACTTATATAGCTAGCGACTTACGTTACGACAACAAAGACCTGTGACAAGTGACAAGCGTGTTTATGAATAGGTGAGTATTTTAAACAATATTGTTGAATGGTTAACATCTTTGGTTTAGGAATACAGACTTACAACGAACATATTTACATTTTAGAATAAATTATAATAAATAAAGTATATTTGACTGGAAGCTGCTCTCAGTATGGTCCTGGCCGAAAGACAACTACTCATTCGAAACGTTGCTTGAAATGGCTTTAGCCGTGTTTGGTGACCAGAATTAAAAGCCAAATACTTCTTTGCCTTCTTCTTTATCATATTCTTCCCCTTCCGATTACCTTTAACCTCAAAATATGTTTTTTAGACATTTTGTTAAAGTGCAATCCTCATATTTGAACAGTTTCCAGCCACACAAAATATAAATCCGGCGCTGTATTTGGTTGTTAGTTCTTCCTCGACTGCTATTAATAATTCTCTCGCCCGACTATAATGCTGGGAACTCCGAATCTACATAACCTTTATAACTAGAACTAAACACTTAAACGCCGGACAATGCCTCTATCAATGCCGGATTCTGGTCTTACTACCCGTCGAGTCATATAGTAATCTTTCTTGATTTTTCACGCGATAGCGTTTTGGTTTGTATCGAGATCTGATTTTCAAATAGTACTTAGTGGGCGTGGTGTTATTATTATTGAACGATTTGTACCTATTATTGTACGGGGCTCAGTTTGATTCCCTGGGGAACGCCGCACTAAATAATTATTTTCTACCGGCACGTAGATGTAACCACACCAATAGGTAAACTATTTGTACAGTTGTATTTTTGTACTTTATTTTATTTTATTTCATTTTTAAAACCAACAGTTTACAATAATTATTGTGTTTGGTAAATATATTTAAAAAATGTACTAATAATAGGTTTTCACTTAAGTATTTAAATTATTCAATTAAAAAAGGAAAGTTACAAGTTCAGCCTGTGAGGTTAGGGTGATGGGAGGGAGGGGAAGGGAAAGGATCTAGTCTGTGTAGAGTATATGTATTGTGTGCATGTTATTTATTGATTTTGGTTTGAAATTATAAGACGCTGAGTTGAATAAGTGGAACTCATTTTATGAAGTGTTAAAAATGTGTGAAGTGCGATAAATAAAGGAGTTTTGTTTTGGGTTAGTATCGCATCGAGGTAGGTTTAGTATGTGGTTTTGTCTGGTTTATCTGTTGGCACTAAAAATTGAATTCGTTCAAGCAATTCAGTGCAATCTATCACAGAGTTGGCTATTTTTTATAAAGAATTTCTACGGTTTTCTAGTGATGAAATTAAGGACATAGTCAAAAGAAATGGGGACTTCCTCGACGAGTTCCCCTGTAGCAGAACTCTAAGATGGTTATCCCGTTCGAGCAAAGAAGGGATTAGTTTTAATATAGTGTAATAATAACAATTAAAATAAATAAATAAAAAAAAAACTAAAAAACAAGAGTATAGTTTTGTAACATGATAGACTTAATTTAAAAGTGACACTTAAATAATTTTACAGATACCCGCAGCTAGCAAGGAGATATACAATCAAGGAGACCATCATTTTTGTTCAATAGACAATGTAAGAAAGAACAAAATAGCGTAAATACAGCAGACATCAAGGCTATTATGCAATATTATGTTATTTGGTATATAAATGTATTCATTTAGATAATGCAATAAATAAATAAATAAAAAACCTTTCTCTTCTCTTTGTCCGCTTTCTGCGGTCTAACAAAACTCTGCAAAATGAGAATGCCATAGTTCCACTGGCTCCCCGCTGTTGTACGATTCTTGAGTTGTATGACATGGAACATATATTGCTATTTCTGCTTTTACATCGTGCAATAATTATCTCTTATTGCTCAATGAGGATTTCCTGTGGGTAACGATTTAATAATTTCACATTTTCCTGCGTCGTGTGGATTTTGACGGACACAGTAATGAGGAAACGCAGTGAAAGTAATGAAAGTCAACGGCTTCAATAGTAGGGGAGTTGAAAATCGTTTGTATTCTTATATTCAATTATATATTAGTCAAGTCTTACGTCAAATAGAGATCATGTGGATTTTGGGCAAATGTGCAAAGAGGATAAGACACACACCTTAGATTTCTGATGCTTAAGAGGAACGGCTGGGCGGCCTGTTTCATACAAAACCTAATTTTGGATTTCAGGCCAAAATACCCACCCTTCTGAATGATCTTCTTTTGAAATAAAGGTGTAGTAAATATCTAGTACGGATTAGAAGTATTTTATTTATTTTTGTTTTAAATTATGAAATATAGCCCATTAGAGAAACCAATTTTTCATAATTTTAGAGGCAACTTGGGAAGTATTTGCGAGTAATGATATTTTTTTTTTAAATTACCGTATTTACTGTAATGTAATGTAAATACGATTTTTCGGTTTTATGTTTCATTTACCTGAAAATTGTTAATTCTTAAGTGATCGAATCTACAATGAGGTTTATAAGCTTCAATAAATTGGAAAAAAATATTCACGAGTAAATCGCCCGATCTCCCCCTCCGGCCCTAACTGTGCAATTCCTTTTGTTTTTTTTATTTATTGCTTAGGTGGAAAAAGGTCGACAGATTCCAAAATGCCATGTATCTTTGTTACTCCAAATAAACTCAGGATTCACTGGTTAAAGTTTGTCAGATACGTTCTGATACACCTGTATATAACTCATGACGTATTGATGGGCACGTCAAAAATAGTTCAAAAGTATATTTATGTATCGTCAAGCTACTCTTTATTTATGATGTCAATTTTGAATGGCACGCTCCACTGACTGCAAACAATTGGATTTCTTTAATAATTATTGATTGCTATAATATTATTAAGTATTTGCGTGTGTTACTGTGTTGTATGTAGTTACATGTGCAGGTATTAGTTAGTTTATGATGTCATTTGTTGGAGGAGAGAAGGAAACTGATTACAACTGATTGTCATTGACGTTATATATAAAAAAAAAAATAAACAGCTACGCATAATGGATGATTCAATGTTATTTTTATTCCAATATATTAATTAATAATTTTATGCTTACAAGTTGATAGTTTAATTTTATTTTCCTTCATAATTTCAAAATTTCTAAAATCATAATTATTTTCTTAATTAATACTTGAATTTATTTTCCATTATTCCTTAATTTTTTATCATACCTGCGATTTCAAATTTTTCGACATTTCGCGTTTTTTCTCACTGTTTTTAAACGTGATTTATGTCAGCGATACATCTGTGTGAAAAATGTTTTGTGGCTGCAATGAGTCCGTGTGAAACATGTTTTATGCCTGCAATGTATCTGAGTAAAACATGCTTTATGCAAGCAAAGCATCTGTCTGAAATATGCTGTTATATATATTTATGAATTCACAGATGGACGAGCGCACGAAGGAAATTATGTCGTTTAATTTGACTCCACCCGTGCAATAGTTCTATTTTTAAAAAGTAACGTCTGACATTTAATAGTCGATTAAAATTAAGGGCACTGCGTTCGTTTACAAGGTTTTAATTGATGACACTAAGATGGCTCATAGGAAATTGAAAGTAAGTTTAAAAAATCACAATGGTCCATTTTTAACTTTTACCAAACAGTATTTAACCAAATTAGTGGTACTTCCCGAAAAAAGATGATTGTACATCCCATTCTAAGACAATTTTATATTTAAAGTTTTTTAATATTATTTAACGTTTTGAAAGGAAGATGACACGGAAAGGCATTTTTTTGTATTTCTGAAATGTATGTATCAAAATACCAGTGGCGTGCAGTCCACAAAGGCTGAAAAGCCATGCCTACCCTAACAAAAATAAAGCATGATAATACGTTAACAGAAAATAGAAAAATGCGACAAATTTCTGCTCAAAATGTATATTTCCCATGAATTTCGTAAGGAACTTACGATAATTTATTCAACTTATCGCAACAATAATCGGAAAATTGTCCAATTTTAAATAATCAATGCAGAATTCATAACCGAATTTGGAAAACTACGAACAGCCTAACTTTAGTCATAGAGCGATGCACGCCGCTTCAAAATATCAATTTATTACATGTTAAATCAAAATAAAACAAAATCTAATTCAGAGCTCAAAAATTATGAATTTAAAAAAACATTAATAATTATTATTTATTTGAAAAACATTATTTAACAACAAAACGTAAGAAAACATTGACTACCCAACTTGGAACAAATCCCGCTTTAGGACAGTCAAATTGACAAGGTTAGTTCATATTAAGGGGAACGGCTGCGGTGCCTGTTTCATACAAAACTGAATTTTGGATTGGAGGTCAAAATACCCATCCAAACGGAATGATCTATTTTTTTAATGAAAGGTGTAATAAATATCTAGTACGGATGAGAAGTATTTTATTTATTTTTGTTTTAAATTATGAATTATAGGCCATGAAAAAATATTAATTTACAGATCTTATGATATATTTTTTTCGCTAATTACAACTTACCAACTGACCATGACGTGACTTGAATCAAGAATTTGAATGATTTTATCGTTTCGTGTCTTCCCGGGACCTCCGCGACTTATTCCATCCACCTTTGTGTCTTATATTCTCTATAATTCCACCCAGAAATTTAGACGAAATTTGTAAAAAAAATCGTAAGAAATATTTTATCCAACATAGTTGAAATTTTAAAAAAATACTTTCTTCATAGGTAATCAATCACCCCCAAAATCAGTTAAATGCATGCAGAAGGTTTACAACTGCCTTAAAAAACCTAGTTTGAATAAGGAATGTGAAAATGCATTAATTTTAATAGAAAACATAAGTTAATGTTATTTTATCATTCCAGGATACGTGTTTAATAAATTAGAATAAAAACCTGCGTGGTGTTTTTGGGGAAGGGAATACAAAACGAGTGTGACGCGGAACAAAGAGGAAGATAAGATTTATGGTAATGTCGTCCGCTTCTCACACTCATATATATCCTTCTTCATCTCTGGTGCCATGTCCGCTGTGTTTTATTGAAACCACATAGTAAATTCTTAAAATACGTACATTTTAAAATGGGTATTCCTAGAAAATGCATTGACTACGATTATCCACTTTATTCATTAAATTTAGTAAAATTATTCGAACGTATAATTAATTGCGATTTAACATGTTTATTTAAGAATGTTAATTCAATATTTTATACCCTTGCACAGCAATATTTGATCGCTTTTCATGTACCTGGTAGGACAAGACAGTACCTACCATTTTATTGTGACAATTCAACTTCAGCGTCGCAATATTATTCCCCAATGCGACGGATTCAACATCTGGGGAACAAATACTTCCATGTTGTTGACATATTTAGCACATCATTGTTACAGTATAAGCATTAGTGCGGGTTTTTTCATCGAGTAGGGCTAGGTCATTTTTAATTATTTAACTCTGGATAAAACCGTCAAATTATGTTATCTATTATAATACATATGTATCTTTTCAATGTTATTTTGTAAATGTCCATGTAAAAGCCTGTAATGGACCTAAATAAATAAATATCGTGAAATCTATCAAACTGACCCATGTTTTCTTAGAAGAATACGACTACGGGTACTCTCACCAATTAAAACTGAGCGTCCGCTGAGTTAAGTAAAAAGTATCTTTATTCTATTATACCGTATTTTTTTTACTTATTATTTTCTCAGTGCTTAATTCATCTAAATATATCGTGGAATACTTAATTTATTGTTTACGTAAAAAAATTTATAGCGTATATGAAAATAAGGTTATTATTTTAACTTCGTTGCTAGTCGTCACTTTGGCGGTTTAACGCTTAGCGAAGGTACATCATCTAAATATATGGCATTCTTAATTGCAGGTAAACACATACTATGGCAATCTTAACTGCAGGTAATTCACTGCACAAAATGCACTGGAATTCCTTATTGGATAGAAATATTAACTAATCGAAGAAACATCACTTCACAAACTATTCAATGTACATATTTAAGTAGAGCAGCAGACAAGACGTATTCGTTATTAAATTCATCATCATAAATTGCTAAATGTGGCCGGGCCATATATAGCAATACTAATTACTGCTTCCAAGGGTCTAAACGTTCTTAACACGAACCAATTATAATTAAATTAATATTATTTTCATATATAATTACAAAAAAAATAATACATAAATGCCACGAACAAAATTTGACAGTTAATAATAATTGGATAATTTGTATAGCGCCATTTCACCTCAGGAGCACTGTTAAGTTCAAGATTGAGTCAAACTTAACTTAATCTTACCGTAATACAGCGCTGAATCCATTTTTCTAAGCCTTTGATAAAAACAAATCAAGAGTTAACACGCAGGCCGACAATGAATAAATATTTTTATTAAAGAAAATATTAAGCCGATAAGTGTAGTATTTATGAATAATATTTTGTTTTTACAATTTACATAACCCGTCTAAGGTCATTTTAGTGAAAATTAAAATGAATGTGTGGGAGATTGTTTTAATTTGACATGTTATATATCGTCGCTAAACAAAAGGGGAAGTTAATGACTTGAATCTGTGTGATATTTTGGTAAAACGGTCGTAAAAGTAAAGCATTGTTTAAATCAGTGGTTCCCAAAGCGCGGTGGCGCTTGTACCAGTGGGGTAAGAGGCGTGTGAGGCGGCGCGGAACGTTGGCCGCTGTACTATTATAGATTAGGTACTCTAGAGAAGAAATTATTCTCAGAATGGACCATGCATTGGTTACAATCGGAAATTTATTCTCCCGTGTGCACAAAAATCAATTTACAAATTATTTTGAAGGGACCACTAACTGGAGCTCATTTCCATCTTTATCTTATTGAGATAGCTGTGTCATTAATGACACAGTCAGTAATGATTACATAATTTAAATCCTTCTAAAGGCTTGTGAATAGTAAGATATCCTCTTATATTCCAACTTATGCGGATTAATTACTAGGAACATGAAAAAATCTCGTAATTTTATACGAAAAGCGGTGTTATTTTTCGGTGAAATTTGGCGTTATTATTGCAGAAATTCGTGTTATTTTTGTGAAAAATTGTGTTATTTTTCAACGAAAACGGCGTAATATTACAATAATATTGGTCTTATTTTCCCTTTTTGGTATTTTGCAACAAAAGCGTTTCGTATTCTTTTGTTTCATTTAAAAATAAATAAATAATGATGTATTTTTAAATATTATTGTTATTTTTTTAAATGACAGTACGCGGCGTTTTCATTTTATGGCTATTCAAGCTTGTCCAAACCATAGACATAAAATGGTTAGAAGTACGAGTACAATATTACTTTCTTATATTAAAATTCCAGAATGTCGCGATAAAAATATGAAAATTCGGGTTAATATACCCGAAATATTAGAATTTGGCGTTATCCGCGTAAAATAACGCCTTTCGCGTAAAATGAGGAATTTCGCGTAAAAATTCACGTTATTCAAATGTTCCGAATTATCGCCGTTATAACTGCATAGTTATTTTTATACAAATAAGTTCTCAGAATCCAATAATTCAATATACGAACATAAATAATATTTTCTGTCACATTATAAAGCTACTACAAAGAAAGAAAAAATATGGGAATAGCACTTCTCATTACAGCGGAGTATCAATTTTTTTGCTAATGGTTCTAAATACGATCTTTCGCGGGTTTTCCCTGGCGGGTTTCTAGTGCCTTTCCCATTTTGCAGATAAATTTTTACAACTAAAAATAATGCTGTTAGTTGTGCGAAGCGGAATGGGGGACTCGAGAGATGAGCTGTGTGTTGTCGCGGGAGTTGGAGTACAAGAGGTTTAGGAATCACTGGCTTAAATGAAGCGATTAAATAAGACTTACGAATGTTAGACTATTTTTGGTACCCACATACTCTTACTTTTACGAGACTGAACTGGAGAAAGCGCTGTGGGAACTAGAATCCTCAATGTTTAAGTTGAGCGCAGTCCACGGTGGATTATCTCGCCGCGCCGCCTTTTCTCCTTGCCGAGTTATTTTCCCAAGTTATGTTTGCGGTTCTTATTAGCGTATTTGACATAATGCGCGCCCGTATCTTTCAAGTTAAAAAAAAATGTGTGTAATGCAGAGGTAGCTACACCGTTATATGAAGTGTTGTGATTTGACTCATAATAATAATAATATTTGGATGACTTGTATAGCGCCGTTTTTGAGAAAAATTACCTCAAGGGCGCTATATAAATACTACTTCCTAAGTGTGTCGGACGTCTTCACCTCTTCTGCGATGTTTGGCGTGGCGATGGTTTTAATTGATTAATTAATTATTCTGTCGTCACTTGTACGGGGCCGGACCCAAGAGGGAAATAAATGTTTGATTTTCGTAACTGGCCCGGTTCCCCTAGCCAAAAGAAACCTTGTCCTTTTGTACAAAATAATTAATATATTGTGCAGGTGGAGGGGAGCGTCCCGCCACTGTTAATTATGAATGACCAAATAAACGAAAGAGCGGGGCAACGCGGTGCGAGGGAGACTTATCACCGGCGTATCTAAATATTCTCACATTTCAGAGCATCTCAAAAATCTCCACTGGCTCAAATGTCCTGAAAGAATCCAGTTCAATCTCTGCTGGATGGTATTTAAGTCACTTAACGGAATGGCTCCGGCTTACTTATCAGAACTGTGTATTCCTGAAAATACCAACTCCCGGCAGTCCACCCTTAGGTCAGCAGCGTCATCAGGTTGAAGGAACCAAAGCGCACACCTAATACTAGGTTCGGGGATCGTGCTTTCGGAGCGTCAGGACCTAAAGCCTGGAATGAACTTCCGCATGACTTAAGACTTATCAAAGACTAGACAGAATTCAGAACTAAACTTAAAACACATCTTTTCAGACCACCGTATCCATAAATTGAAGAAATTCACCTGTAAATTGCTTAGCTAGGCTAGCCGGTTAGTACTTACCTAAAGTCATTAAATAAATTAAAAATTAAAAATTCACGCATCGATGCACAAATGCGTCCACAGCCCGCAACACTGTAAATAACTAAACTGTAAAAAAAAAGTTAATATCTTATAAATGCTTCTTACGCTTTTTAAGGTCATTTTATAGATATTTTCCAGTCCTAAAATTCGTTTTATAAATATTTTCCAGTCCTAAAAATTATAAGTATTTCAATAAATACCAACTCTTCCTGTGCCACCAATCTTCTAATAAATGTAACATCAATAGAAAAGGATCAACAAATAGCAACTGTAAAACTGTCATCTCTATGCTTAAATTTTCTAATAAAACTGTGTTCATCTGAAGCGACCTGGTAAGTATGTTTTTCTGTATCTGTTTGTACATAATTCGTTAATAATTATTTGTACAGCGCCCTTGAGGTGATTTTTCACAAAAACGGCGCTATACAAATCATCCAATTATTATTGTTATTATGGTATAAGAAGTTTTTTTGTCCAAATGTTGTGTTTGTGGTTCCTAGTTGTATGTGTTTTTGACTGATATCGAGTCTTTATAAATATGTGTGATTGTTGCTATTTCTTGTTATTTTTTTAAATATTTAGAAATGTAAAGTATAATTGTTTTGACACGATGTTAAGTGCTAGTTCTTACGGGAACTTTAAGTATACTTTTCATTCGATAAGATGTGTAAGAACCTTAAAATTTACGTCTTGGGCGCGAAAATGAGTAATCTGCAAGTATGTTGCCTGTTGTATGTTGATGATGCGGGCTGGTTGCTAACAGTATGGAAGATCTACAGTCTCCCGCATCTAGTATGAACAAAGTTTGTATGAAGAATGAGCTAATGATGAATGTAAGTAAATTTAAAGTCACGGTGTTTGAAAGAGAGAGTACGAAAACAGTGTGTAATTGTGAATGATGAATACTTGGAGCAGGTCGATGAGTTTGTATATTTGGGAAATACGTTTACGAGAGATTGGTAAGACTGATAGGTATATTGTAAGGAGGGTGAATGCAGGAAACTCCATTAACGGAGGACTGAACGCGGTTGGCGCTAACAAAAAGTTGTCGAAGAGAAGCGAAGCTAACAGTCCACAATGGAGTACTGATACCAACCCTGATGTATGACAGTGAGGAATGGAATTGTCAGAGGAAGGATGAAAGTAAACTGAATGCCGTAGAAATGAGATCTATGAGGATAATGTGTCGTAAAACCATGTTTGATCGTGAGAAAAATATTGAAATTCGTAAAGAATGCAAGGCTGGTGTAGGCGTAATGAGTAAGATTAAGAAAGGGACACTTAGATGGTTTGGGCATGTTAAGCGAATGAACGAAGAATGGAATATAAGAAGAATATATGATGCGAATGTGAATGGAAGAAGTAGTCGGGGACGTCCGAATCAAATACTTGAGTCGGGCCATGTCAGCAGTCCGGATAATAGAAGAGAATGTATGAGACGATGTATGAATGTGAATGAAGCATGAACTGTATGCCAAGATCGAGTTGTTTGGCTTGTCTCTGATGGTTAGTTAGTTACATTTGACACATAGTTATTTACGTTTTAGGTATAATTTAATGAGCGAGAAGTAGATGTAGATGTGAATTTGACCACGTGTTTACACAACACGTGGAGCGAAGTATTTGCTAGGCCTTTCTTGCTCGGAGCCTCGATGCTCGCGGGCAACCGGTCGGTGTCGGTTGATCATCCATTAGTAATGTGTTTCGTAAGAAGTGGATCGCGTGTTTACACAACATGTGGAGCGAAGTATTTGCTAGGCCTTTCTTGCTCGGAGCCTCGATGCTCGCGGGCAACCGGTCGGTGTCGGTTGATCATCCATTAGTAATGTGTTTCGTAAGAAGTGGATCGCGTGTTTACACAACATGTGGAGCGAAGTATTTGCTAGGCCTTTCTTGCTCGGAGCCTCGATGCTCGCGGGCAACCGGTCGGTGTCGGTTGATCATCCATTAGTAATGTGTTTCGTAAGAAGTGGATCGCGTGTTTATGAGCCAAGCCAGCCAGTCTCCAGTCTCCAGTATCTCTCCCTGTCCAGGCGATGGACTCGCTGACGGTTGAGGGATTTGGGTATAAAAAGGTCGCGGCTTGTTATTATTATTATTAGTTTTTTATCGAAGAGGAATCGCTCCCGAAGCCCGTGATTGAGCGGCCCGCGATTGAAAACACGGTCGTGACATAATTGTAAACGTGTGCGAATTTACTGAATTTACCAGGAAAACGGTCTGACAGAATAAAATAACGAAAGTAGAATGAAACAAATTGGATTCCCCGGAAAGCCCGGATTAAAATCATTCGATTCGTGATCAAACTCTCTTTTAATCTGGAACTTTTTTATATCGTTGAAGAATGTTTTTTTTTCTACGGTTTATATCAAATAGCACGAGCTTTGCGTCCGGGAGCGCAGAACATGCGGCGGGTAGGAATAGAGTAGAGAATACTGGCGCTGCTCGTTGGTGTGGTACGGAGTACGGTGTGTACCAAGTACCTAGTACCTATGTAATGCGGTCGGATATCAGAGGACCGCTCGGTGTGCGTAGATTCCCCTCCCCTCCCCGCCCTGCCACCCTCGCCGCTAACCTCCCGGGAACCATACTAAACCTCTCGCCCGAGTTGTGCTCCTGGCAAGAGCTGTGGGAAGTCGGAGGGAAAGGAACCCGAGTCCGGACGTTAATGGTACCTACATAAATTGTTCAGCTCAAATGGACGGAGGGTCGGCAATACCCTTTGTAGGCAAGACCTTTTATAAATGCATTTAGTTCCGAATTTGATAAATTGACGAACAAAAACCCCGGCGGCATATTTATACTCGTACCTTGCCGGTCAATAGTATCATTGCTTATTATTTCATTAAATATAATGGCTATACTTTGTGTTAGTGCTTGCCCAGCACAACTGAAATATTTATTTTATTTTCTCTATTAGAGTTGATGGCGCTCATTACCTTCTCACAAAAATGGATATTTTATGTTTTTTCATGGCTACCAAATCTTAATCAAGCCTTAATGTTGTGGAATTTTATTATTATTATTTGTTATCAATTTAAGACATTTTCCAAAAAAATATAATGCAAATAGTCCCAATAAACTACTTTGTAGTTTGTCTAACGGGAGTTTATTATTCAAAACGTTATCCTAAATTTACAGTTAAGGTTAAGTTGCAATATATATATATACATATAAAATAAAAACACATGTAACAAACATAAATATTTCTCAAGAATCTTACTCAAAAATATTTCTACAAAAAATAAAAAAATATATAAACGAAAACAATAAATCGTACATAAAATAATACTTGCTAATTATCTAATACAAATAGTTTCTTTCAGGTAGCCTAGTTTTCAATATATTTATTAACTGTGTAGTTTTAATATATATTTTTTATTTCAGCGGGTAACATATTTAAACAGCTAGGAATCATGTTATCTAAAGTTCTTTGTCTATATTTGTTTGTATTCTTAGGAACCATTAATCTTTCATTAAAATTATGACGAGTATTGTAAGTGTGCTCTAGTCTATTTGTATTATATATGGGGTTATTAATGTGCCGAAATATAATTTTGTACCACAGATTTGCTCTTACTGAAAGCATTTTGAGACTCGATAAAAGTATATTAATATCAAATGCATACTAGTATATTAATATTAATTGCATATTCGCATACTAGTATATCAATATTAAATGCGTACTCGTATACTAGTATATTAATATTAAATGCATACTCTTATACTAGTATATTAATATTAAATTCTTACTCGCACACTAATATATCAATATTAAATGCGTACTCGTATACTAGTATTTCAATATTAAATGCGTACTCGTATACTAGTATATTTATATTAAATGCGTACTCGTATACTAGTATATCAATATTAAATGTGTACTCGTATACTAGTATATCAATATTAAATGCGTACTGGTATACTAGTATATCAATATTAAATGCGTACTCGTATACTAGTATATCAATATTAAATGCGTACTCGTATACTAGTATATTAATATTAAATGCGTACTCGTATACTAGTATATCAATATTAAATGCGTACTCGTATACTAGTATATTAATATTAAATGCGTACTCGTATACTAGTATATCAATATTAAATGCGTACTCGTATACTAGTATATCAATATTAAATGCGTACTCGTATACTAGTATATCAATATTAAATGCGTACTCGTATACTAGTATATCAATATTAAATGCGTACTCGTATACTAGTATATCAATATTAAATGCGTACTCGTATACTAGTATATCAATATTAAATGCGTACTCGTATACTAGTATATCGTACTCGTATACTAGTATATCAATATTAAATGCGTACTCGTATACTAGTATATTAATATTAAATGCGTACTCGTATACTAGTATATCAATATTAAATGCGTACTCGTATACTAGTATATCAATATTAAATGCTTACTCGTACACTAGTATATCAATATTAAATGCGTACTCGTACACTAGTATATCAATATTAAATGCGTACTCGTACACTAGTATATCAATATTAAATGCGTACTCGTACAGTATATCTAGCGTACTCGTATACTAGTATATCAATATTAAATGCGTACTCGTATACTAGTATATCAATATTAAATGCGTACTCGTATACTAGTATATTAATATAAAATGCGTGTTATGAATTCACCGTGAATGTTTCGCAAATTTCAACGCGCGTATTTTAATTAGAACTGTTATTTAATTATCTCGCCCACCTCGTGTTGGCTAGACATAATGCAGCCAGACAGAATAAAACAATGCGCTCCACGCACGCCAATATCTGTAAAATACGTAACATTATAAAATACCTCTTACATGTGTCTGAGAGAGGGGCGTGGGAGGCTACGGCCTAGCACGAATAGATAATCTCTCTTTGATACGTATTTACATTCCAAACAATATCTAAACCAACCAACCAAAATAAAGAACCGAGAATCTTCTATTTACTTGAACGACTAAAAATCCCAAAAGAAAATTTGCGTACAGCGTAAAAAGAAGTCAGAACAGGCAGAATTGAAGTCACTCGAGGAATTTCCATCCACAAAGAGGTTTTGCCGGGAGATGGGGTTGCGATAAACCAGTTGTCATCATAACGGAGAGCCAAACTTCCGTAACCTCGTCCTGTTTGCGGACTCATTTGGATCTTATCATTCCTACCCAGGATCCCTTAAATCCTTTCATATAATTTGACGCTGGATCTTAAATTTGATAAGACCTCGCACATTATATTTTTGTTTCATCTTTTCTTATCTCCGATCATTTCCCCAGTAATACGTTCTATCAAATGACAAGTTTAATTACTTTAAGATCCTCCTCACCCTTCCCCCGGGTGGGGCCCTATATAGGGGCTATCTAGCAGGTATGATCTGATCCTGGCACTAATTCCCCCGGCACTTTCATAATAATAAGGAACTCCAGTGAAAAACATAATGGCTTTAAAAATACGAGTATGTATTCATATAGATCAGCTAACGCCGATTCTGAATATACGAGTATACCTTTATGTAATTATACGTAGAATTTATAAATCGTTATTTAAAGGTGACATCCAAACACCTTGTTATGTTGGTACCATTGCATTTCGAACATCTGACTTCACGTGCGCATTCTGTTTTTGGATTAGTATGGACATTTTTATTTTTGGTTTTGTTTTGTATTTTTTTAGTTTATTGTCGCAATTTACACTTAATTTGGGTGACTTTAATCTCTATAATTGTTGTTCAATATAAAACGCATTATTAAAGAAGAAAAAAAGAGTATTCATCAGCAAACATATTATGGTAATGTTAATGTTCAGTACTATTATTATTCTTCGAAGTTTCTAAAAAGGTACATAATTTTATTACTTATGTTTAGTTACGGTTTATTATGAATAGAATATAAAATAATGTACGGTAAATCTCATTCTTGTTTCGACATTAGACATTATATCCTCAAAACTGATCAAAATCGACCGGCCATCGATTTGGAGCGTTTTGGTGGGCTTTGAAAAATTGAAACTTAGAAAATTATTTTAACTATGAAAACTAACTTTAGAAAAAAACTAAATGTAATGGTATTTTATGTTGGAAAGTTGATAAAAAAAGAAATTTTTCCGGAGTTCCTTATTATAATTTAACTCCTCAGAAATGTGCTCTTCATAATAAATTAATTAGTTGTCTCGAGTTCCTTGGCTTTTGTTCCTTGGTGCTTGACGCCAGTGTACCATCTTTTCACGTGTATTCTCCAATTTCTCCGCACCTTTTCTGCCAATAATTTTCTTATCCCATCTCTCCACTTTTTCCACCTAAGCTTTACATATTATTTGGCGCGTGTATGGAATTTAATTAACTTGACGTTTATTTGCCTGTTGTTTGCTGATGATGCGGTTCTGATTGCTAACACTGTGGAAGATCTGCAGTCCGTCGTATCTATGATGAACGGTGTATGTATGAAGAATGAGCTAATGATGAATATAAGTAAATTTAAAGTCATGGTGTTTGAAAGAGAGAGTACGAAAACAGTGTGCAATTTGTGAATGATGAATACTTGGACCAGGTCGATGAGTTTGTGTATTTGGGAAGTATGTTTACGAGAGATGGAATGACTGATAGGGATATTGAATGAAGGGTGAATGCGGGAAACTCCATTAACGGAGGTGAACGCGGTTGTCGCTAACAACAAGTTGTCCAAATAAGCGAAGCTAGCAGTCCACAATGGAGTGCTGATACCGACCCTGATGTATGAAAGTGAAGCATGGACCTGGCAGAGGAAGGATGAAAGTAAACTAAATGCCGTTGAAATAAGATCTCTGTGGCGAATGTGTCGTAAAACCATGTATGATCTTGTGAAAAATATTGAGATTCGTAAAGAATGCAAGGCTGATATAAGCGTAATGAATAAGATTAAGAAAGGGACGCTTTTATGGTTTGGGGATGAACGAAGAAAGGAGTATAAGAAGAATATATGACGTTAATGTAAATGGAAGAAGAAGTCGGGGACGCCCGAGGAAGACACGATCAAGTGAATCAAATGCCATGTCAGAAGCCGGAATAATAGAAGAGAATGTATGAGAAGATGTATGAATGTGAATGAAGGAAGAAGTATATACCAAGATCGAGTTGTTTCGCGGTTCGTCCTCTCTGATGCGTGAAACGGCGTGATGGTTAGTTAGTTAGTTAGTTAGTTAGTTAGATAGACGTTTATTTCGTGCGTTACTGCCGAAGTTGATAAATAAGTACCGGTAGTAGGTAGAGTTACGCAATGCTTGCCTGTATAATATAATAATATTTATTTACTTAAAACACATGTCATTTAACAATGAAATGTAAGAAAGCTTTGACTCTCCGATTGGGAACCAATCCCGTTTTAGGACAGTCAAATTGACAAGTTTAGTTCATATATTCAAAAGTAATAAAATATGTCTAGAATTTTTTTTTATAATTATGTGTAAAGAGTTGTGAAAAATAATATAGAAAAAAACAGTTATTAACAATAATTTGAGTATAGTATATTCGTTAAGTACTTATGAAGAGATGAGAAAAACAAATATTATAGAGAAAACGATTATGTATGTGTTTGATAGGTACTGATTGGTGCTGTGAGGAAAAAAGTGCATTTAAAATTGAGTGCTGAAAAAAGATGATCTTATTGAGTAATATTGATAAGATTGAGTTACGTATGACTCAGCTTTATGAGGCGACGACGAAACTCAGGGATGCTGCGAATACTAAAAGTAACATTCGTAAATTCTTTATCCTTTACCAAATGTTTGCTCCTTTTCCTTTCCTTGGTTAGGGTTTTTAATCCAGTTAAGATCTTTTCCCAAAGAGCACAAATAATGTAACATAAATTCAGTCGAGTAATTCAAACTGTGAGATGGTAATAGTAATAAGGCCGCCGCAGAACTAGTCAGATAGAAAAGATGAAGGGTATTATACAATTCCCATATACTCGTATAGCACATGATTAGTATAGTTCTCTGCAGATGTGAGTAGCAGATCTTTGTACTTGCGCTCGGTGATTAACGCAGTTAGGTTTCCTTTGGATCGCAATAACTGAAAACCATTTAATTGATTTGAATAATTTCTAAGATAGTTGTTACTTCCGAAGTTCCCTTTGTTATCAATGGTGGTTATTTGTGAAGCTTCACGCATCCTGGATGTAATGCATGACTAAAGACGAATTATTTCTTTTTAAGAAACATGAAAGAGAGCTCCTCACAATTCACAATAGATTCTTTCATTTCTACGTAAAGAAAAGTTGAGGGAAAACGTGGTAGCAAAGACTTTTAAAATTATTTATTACAATCTTCTCGATACAAGTACATTTACCAAGTTTCCTCGTGTATTTTCCTCTTAACATATTATTCGCTTTGTTAGTGCTAAGACCTATATCGCTTTTGAAATTATATACGTACCTTCATACTTAAAAGGGACCTTTAGTAATGAATTATAAGTACAAGGCATCATATATTAAAGGCACAATATTCACAGTCCTCCCCACCAGGGAGAACTGTTATGTAGCGGTTGGCACATTCGTCTTTAATTGTCTTCATGTAGTTTACAAGTACGTGACTTTACTTTATTTTTAAAGATATTCATTTCTGCAATTTTTTTATTGGTCTGTTAAGGCATTATATAGTTTCGCAGCATGAAATTTAATATTCCTCTGTCCAAAAGATGTATTACATTTGGGTATAACCACAATATTTTGACTTATTGCCTGGTTGAGTAATTATGTTCGGCAGTGGAGTATAAAATAATTTTTTAAAGTGTATAAATAAGACATTTTTTTGAAAAAGGTTTTTCTATATTGTAAACTTTAAAGTTTTTAAATATTTCGCCAGACGGAGTTTTAACCGGAACTTTCAGAATTGTCTTAATTACTCCTTTTTGGGCTATGTTGAGCCGTTCTGTGTGAGTGCTAAGGCAGATCCCAAACCAGTTATTCCGTACTCAATTCGTGATTGAGACAAAACTTTTTTAATATCGTTTGTGTTTAGGATATTACGGATGTTTCTAAAGAACTACATATACTTGGTGAGTTTTTGTCATGTTTGATCCATTAATTTGTGAGCTCCCTTGTAGAAACTCCCCACACATAAACATACTCAAACACAGAATAAAGAAACTAACATACATCTTCAGATGTTTAAGACATATTCTAAACAAAGAGTTATATAGAATGACGTCCTTTGCTTTCTGCCAATCTATAATACAATATGGCATTATAGGATCTGGTGGAACTTGTCACAAGCAGCTGCTTCATATAACACAAAATTATTAATGAAAACAATTCTAAACAAACCATACACTACACATACTCATCAGATTAAAGAATCCAAAGTCAGAAAACTAAAAGAATTATATTTCTACCATGCAATTTTACAAATTTACAAAGGTAATATTCTAAGCAAAACTCCGCATTTTAAAAAGAACACCCCCCCATACACACACACACACACACACAAGCTCAGATTAATTATGGGGTACACCATATATCAATAGTATTATTTAATTCTGACATACTGCTACTGAAAAATATTGTATATTTTATTTTATTTTTTATCAATGATGTAACATTCCTTGAATATATATACTCGTATAACTAACTAGCTGATGTGTACCCGGACTTGCTCGGGATTATTTATTTTTATTGGAATAATGTTATGGAGTTGTGAATTTTTGCTTGTTGTTTGGGTGTCATCATTAATTTGACAGCGAAAGTGATGACTATTGCTATCTCCAAACAAAGAAGCATTCATTTGAAAATTTTATTTAATTTCAAACATGTAATTTTTCAAAATGTATCTAATAAATAATAAAGTTCTTACGTAGGTACCTACTTGTGTTTTCGATTTTGAAAATATTCTACCCAAACAAACTTTCCCCTTTTGAATATGGAATCTGTGGCTAACCAGAGTGGTATATCTATGGGCTAACCTCAATTCTTTCATACTAATTTTAAAATGTTATAGCAACAGTTTTACACAGTGGATTTCAATAAAACTCTGTAAATCTTCCCGGCATTAATGAGAACAAACTGTGTTATTTTCAGCGAAACCGGTCTAGTAATTTTTGAGAAAATCGAGGCCAGACCGACATATTATATTATCGATATTATATATTCTTAATACTGGTAGATACATTACATAAATAAATGTTTTTTTTTCAATAGAATCATTATAAACACCACGTAATTAGTTTCAGCTGTCTTGTTGAATACCCATGCTGGTTCTTGTTTGCAAGATATTACGATTTATGATATCGATCCGCGTTGTTCCCGGCCAAACTCTACCTTCCGTATTTACAGAACCCGCGTCGAGCAACTACAGAGCGCACACGGGCACGGCGTACACACTGCAGATGTACTCGTACACATAAATATTGTAGCTTTTATTGCAGTTCGGGTTTGACCGGTTATTGTAATTCCAAGAAACGCGCGCCAATTCAAGGTAAATAACCAAAATGTTATTTTACCACGGTTACGGTACAAACAGACCAGCTGGTTGTAACCATCGGTGCACAGTATGCTAGGTGCGCTCTCTGATAGCGGCTCATTGATGACCGATTTCATAAATTAAACAAAAAAACTGTGACAGAAAATGAACTTGCTGAAATCAGAAAACTGTAGGAATATAATATATGCCTATTAATCTACAAAATACAAAATCTACGAACACAGCATTTATAAAAAAACATCACAAGTACACGAACACTACACAAGACAACATAATAAATTGTGCAAGAATACAGTAAAGACTGTACGGGGTAAAAGAAGCATAGGCCATGAGGGTGTATATATACACAATCTCCTTCCCGATAGCCTCAAAACGGAGAATCGAGTAAGAACATTTAAAAAAAAAAACTGTTCAATCTCAAAATAAGTGAGCAAAATAAAAATGTATAATATGATATAAAAAAAGAAGAATCAATAAGATAGCTATTATATGTAATATTTTGATAGAAAGCAGTCACTTTGTGGTTAGACATATTTAATGAAATAAAACAATAACTTTGTTTATAACCACATTAATTTTATTTAATTTTATTACGACCGACCGGTTTCGCTTAACATAAGCATCTTCAGGGTACAAAAATTAAAAACTGTTTTTAATTTAACAGTTTTTAATTTTTGTACCCTGAAGATGCTTATGTTAAGCGAAACCGGTCGGTCGTAATAAAATTAAATAAAATTCTCGTGGTTATGAACAAAGTTATTGTTTTATTTTCATATTATATGTAAGATAGGAATAATATGTAAGGTATATAAATAATATGTAAGGTAATATTAAGTAATATGATATATAATGTAAGTATTAAAATAGGTTAAGAATAATATATATGTAGTTAATTAATATAATATGTATGTAGTTAATTAATATAATATGTATGTAGTTAATTAATATAATATGTATGTAGTTAATTAATATAATATGTATGTAGTTAATTAATATAATATGTATTGAGTTAATTAATATAATATGTATGTAGTTAATTAATATAATATGTATGTAGTTAATTAATATAATATGTATGTAGTTAATTAATATAATATGTATGTAGTTAATTAATATAATATGTATGTAGTTGATTAATATAATATGTATGTAGTTAATTAATATAATATGTATGTAGTTAATTAATATAATATGTATGTAGTTAATTAATATAATATGTATGTAGTTAATTAATATAATATGTATGTAGTTAATTAATATAATATGTATGTAGTTGATTAATATAATATGTATGTAGTTAATTAATATAATATGTATTTAGTTAATTAATATAATATGTATGTAGTTAATTAATATAATATGTATGTAGTTAAGTTAAAAAAAGTGAAATAATTATTGTATTTTAAGAAGCTCCTCTTCCTCGACTGCTCCGCCCGCTACGACTTCTGCTCTTCTGACCTTCTTTCTTTCTGATCACCGCTCACACTGAACCCCCATCGGACTACTGTCTCTTACTGGACCCAAACCAATCATGGACACGGCACCGAGCTCTACTAATAATTCTGCATAAATTGGGTTTTTGTGCATAATTACTTTGTAAAGTACAAGTCATCAATGAGGTCTTATCGTCAGTGTCTTTTTCCCCCTCGCGAGTGATCGACACAGGTTGTGCTTTCTCCCCTCCCAGCCCAGATAATTTTACTGAATGTAATGAATAAAGTAGATAATCGTAGTCTATGCATTTTCTAGGAATATCCATCCTAAAATTTACGTACCTTAAAAATTGACGTCGATATATTTATTTTAATTTAGTTTTATAATTCATGGGATTGCTATGTTCCAAGACATAGCAAATAATTAAAAACAAAATTATGTGTATAAATATTATAAATGTTTTTTTCCTTAATTTTTTTATTTTTATTTCGATCAATGGATTGTGTTGTTGATAAGAGTATTTTCTTTTCATATTGTTAAGAACCTACAGTGCTGCCATTCTGGGTGTTGTGATGTTGATAAGAGTATTTTCTTTTCATGTTAAGAACCTACAGTGCTGCCATTCTGGGTGTTGTGATGTTGATAAGAGTATTTTCTTTTCATGTTGTTAAGAACCTACAGTGCTGCCATTCTGGGTGTTGTGATGTTGATAAGAGTATTTTCTTTTCATATTGTTAAGAACCTACAGTACTGCCATTCTGGGTGTTGTGATGTTGATAAGAGTATTTTCTTTTCATATTATTAAGAACCTACAGTGCTGCCATTCTGGGTGTTGTGATGTTGATTAGAGTATTTTCTTTTCATATTGTTAAGAACCTACAGTGCTGCCATTCTGGGTGTTGTGATGTTGATAAGAGTATTTTCTTTTCATGTTGTTAAGAACCTACAGTGCTGCCATTCTGGGTGTTGTGATGTTGATTAGAGTATTTTCTTTTCATATTGTTAAGAACCTACAGTGCTGCCATTCTGGGTGTTGTGATGTTGATTAGAGTATTTTCTTTTCATATTGTTAAGAACCTACAGTGCTGCCATTCTGGGTGTTGTGATGTTGATAAGAGTATTTTCTTTTCATATTGTTAAGAACCTACAGTGCTGTTGTGATGTTGATTAGAGTATTTTCTTTTCATATTGTTAAGAACCTACAGTGCTGCCATTCTGGGTGTTGTGATGTTGATAAGAGTATAAGAGTATTTTCTTTTCATATTGTTAAGAACCTACAGTGCTGCCATTCTGGGTGTTGTGATGTTGATTAGAGTATTTTATTTTCATATTGTTAAGAACCTGCAGTGCTGCCATTCTGGGTGTTGTGATATTGATTATTAAGTTTGTGAATCTTAAAAATAATTATAATAATATTTATCATTAATATTTGAATACTTGTAATAATATTATCACATTTTTGGTATATTCTACGGTGTAAACATTTTTCAACTCTTCCTGTCTCGTGTCCCAGTCACGGTGCATTGAGATCGAGTATTACTTTGCCATTATTATGACGATAATAATGGGTTCTGTCTCAAAAGAATTTGTATTATTTAGTAAAAAACGGCTAGTAGAAAGTCAATACTCAACATAATTTATATTTCTTGCGAACCGATAAGGTTCATCGTTCAATGAGAAAGTCCGTTGCGAATTCTAATAATAACTGCTTCAAATTACTTGAAAACATTGATAGACAATGAATTAGGATAGCCTTTGCGGTACAAGTTACTTGAAAACATTGAAAGACAATGAATTAGGATAGCCTTTGCGGTACAAGTTACTTGAAAACATTGAAAGACAATGAATTAGGATAGCCTTTGCGGTACAAGTTACTTGAAAACATTGATAGACAATGAATTAGAACAGCCTTTGCGGTACAAGTTACTTGAAAACATTGATAGACATTGAATTAGGATAGCCTTTGTTTGCGGTACAAAAGTCACTAATAGTAATATTTATTTGAAACACACATTATTTAACAACAAAATGTAAGAAATCTATGACTGCCCACTAGTGATATTTGAAAATTATTTATTTATTTCGAAGCAACAAACAGATTTTAATACAAACGTATATATAAAAGGAAGTTTAACAAAAGGTAAGCCAACAAAGTTTATTGTGCTGACAGTGGTTAAATACAGATATTTTATTTATAAAGCTAACAAGATAAAGAAGAAACGAAATAAGAAGGAAGGGGGAGAGTAAGAGGAAGATAGGATCGGGACAGGAGATGCTCACCGTACATTAATTTGTAGTCGTACGTATTATGATGGCGCTATAAAAGTTAAGTATTATCAATCTCTTTTGGATAATAAAACTATGAATTTTCAAAAGGTCTACCTACTATTTTTATTATTGATTGCGGGACCTATATTCGTAATCATCAATTTAAAATCGTCGCACCAAAAATATTTTTAGCCTTTTCACATTACATTTTGAAAAGCGCGCCATTTTAAATGAAATATTAAAAAAACTATCCAACCAGCTTAAAGAAAACATATTTTAAAATGACTAAGAAATACTTTGTTTACACCACTGCACTGTTTAATACATAAATATCAACATATTGCTCATCAAGATACGTCTAAGTGATACATTGGTATTATTTCAAATGTATAAATGCTTGAATTGTTATTATTTAGAATAAATTTCTTACTTTTAAATCAATGGTGATATCCCCAGCACGGGAAATCCCAGTGAGGATATCATTCTTTTTTTTAAGTTGTTACAAAAAAGTAGACATAATAAAACATTTATTATTATCGTTAGGAGTTATAGATAATCCACGGTATTCTTTCGGAAAAATCCACCGTGTCATACAGAATTGGCACACAAGGCAATTGTCATTAATAACGTACATACCGCTGAGGAGGTCAGGTTTGTAACCAATTCTCTCGAGGAAATGAATCTCAGTGACGCAATTGATGATATCCTCCTTGTTTCCCAGTCGAAGTGGGTCGGGCCAACGCCAACCAGAGGAATGGGAGACCTCGGCTGCAGACTACAGAGAACGCACATAATGCAGAGGAGGGTCATTCATTCCGTCTGAGATCGAAGTGAGAGATATAACAATCGATAATAAATTATTTTGTTCAAACCACTATTTTAATAAATAAATATCTGCATGTTTCGAAAAAAATGGTTCCTTCGTCGGGATACAATGTATATTGAAAAATAATGACATATAATCGTAGACAAAAATAACAATAAGTGGTGAGAGAAGGTAGATAATTGGGTCTAATTATTATTAATAATAACGTAACTCCCAAATGGCACAGAA
The DNA here is from genome assembly GCA_022606495.2 of Halesus radiatus. NCBI lineage: Eukaryota > Metazoa > Arthropoda > Insecta > Trichoptera > Limnephilidae > Halesus > Halesus radiatus. Next base: position 37,288 of record JAHDVE020002058.1, read on the forward strand.
TTTTGTATACTCGTATAAGTAAATTTTCTTCCCTGTGCACATCGAAACTTCCATTAGAAATAAGACCAGCTTTTCATAACAATAATAACTTAGGCAAACTTTTAATTAATTGTAAAGATAAAGTAGACATTCTGGCATCTATAAATTTAACTGCAACAATTGCCCGGTAATTTATATAGGTAAAACAGCGATAAACATCAATATTCGAGTGAAATAAATATTAGATGTTTAACAAGTATAGGTTTTTCGGAATTTGCCAAACACTTAATTAATACTAACCACGCTTTTGATAAAAATACAGGAGTACAAATAATACATAAAAATGGAATAGGTTTGCGCCTTAATAACTTAGAAGCATTTGAAATATCAAAATCACATAAAAATAATAATTGCTGTATTTTAAATAAACAATTAGATTTAACCCAAAGTCCGATTTTAAGGATGTTTCCTTTCTTCTCCTTCCCTACCCATACTCCTCTACCTACCCCTCTACCGACCCCTCTCTGATGCTCTCTGTCCTGTTCTACTCTGATATACTGTCTCTTCCCCCACTTTCACTGTCTTCATTGTGATATATCTCTGTATGTTCATTTAGTTTATATTTGTATCGTCCTGATGAAGGTTGAGTTCAACCGAAACCGGTCGATAATGCATTCATACGAGTATAAATAAAATAAAACAAAAACAAAAAACTTGTATTAGACACTGGATATTCAAAACAAAATCAAGATAGATTCTAGAGAATGGTGTCAAATATTTAGAGATGGATGATTATTTACACAATTTTTTTTTGTTCATCTGTACATTTTAGAAGGGGCGTTTCTAGAGAATGCATAGACTACGATAATCTACTGTAATCGTTAAATTTAGTAAAATTATCTGGATGTAGAATTATTTGCGATTTAACAAGTTTATTTAATTTATACCCCGGAACTGCTATATTTGATCGTTTTTCATGTATCTGGTAGGACAAGACAGTACCTACCATTTTATTGTGACAATACAACTTTAGCGTCGCAATATTATTCCCCTATGCGACGGATTCAACATCTGTTGTTGACTTATTTGACAGGCCAATGTTACAGTATAAGCATGCATTAATACTGTTTTTTTCATCTAGTAGAGGTAGGTTATTGAAACTATTTAACTCTGGATAAAAGCGTCAAATTATGTCGTTTCTTTTTATGTTATCTATTATAATCCATATGTACCTTTTCAATATAGTTTTTAAATGTCCATGTAAAAGCCTGTAATGGGCCTAAATAAATAATCTTGTATACGAATGTAATAAATATAATGTAACAAAATTACACCTTTTTAATTATAAAATAATAACAAAGTACGGGACCCCGAGCGCAGGTACAAGGTACAAAGGAATAATTGTTATCCAGCTGGCGCCGCGACCTTCTGTGAAGAGGTTTTAGGGATGATGATGAACATCTCGTACCCTTATCCCGCCGCACTCCTCCCAGTTCTCTCCCTTCTTCCCAGGATCCCATGGACCCAGAGGAGGTTAGTCGTGACGGAATCTACGATTGATGTCCTTAATAACAAGGCGGGTGGGATCATCTCATCTTTTAGACAAATAAACGACCACTGGAGGGCTTTTGGATACATGATAGTTTGAAGCCTTTTTTGTTTTGCATTCCACGGATTGTTGTGGGTATCCCTAACTCTTAAATTTTCGTTTGGTGATTTATTTGTAATCATATTTTACCTTGTTCCTTACAAAATAACTTCGAATTCCGTCGTGGAGTCATTAGGATACTACAGGAGGTTGCATGTTTAATTCCAACCAACATTGTTTTTTTCCGACTATAAAATGTACGAGAATATGCTTTACTGCATAAAAATTGTCATAAATATTGTATAGGTAATTATTGTTTTGTACCCGTTTAGAAAGAATGCGAAGACGTTACGTACGTTGGGTGGTTTTTAAACTATGCAACATCTCTATATATAAAAATGAATGTTTGTCTGTCTGTCCTCGATTTCCTCGAAAATTACTAACTGACCGGTTTCGCTGAAAATAGCACAGTTTGTTCTTATTAGTGCCGGGAAGGTTTAGAAAGTAGTATGAATGAAATCCAATATGTGAAACTTTTGCTGTAACGTTTTAAAATTAGTTTGAAAAACATTGAACCCGCCATGTTGTATTGAGGTTAGCCACAGATTACATATTCAAAAGAAGAAAGATTGTTTGGGTAGAATATTTTCAAAATGGAAAACACAACACAGATTCGTAAAGAATGCAAGGCTGATGTAAGCGTAGTGAGCAAGATTAAAAAAGGGACGCTTAGATGGTTTGGGCATGTAGAGCGAATGAACGAAGAAAGGAGTGTAAGGAGAATATATGACGCGAATGTGAATGGAAGAAGAAGCCGGGGACGCCCGAGGAAGACATGGCACGATCAAGTGAATCAAATACTCGAGTCGGGCCATGTCAGAAGTCGGAATAACAGAAGAGAATGTATGAGGCGCTGTATGAATGTGAATGAAGCAAGAAGTGTATGCCAAGATCGAGTTGTTTGGCGGTCCGTCCTCTCTGCCTACCCCTGCGGAGAAACGGCGTGATGGTTAGTTAGTTAGTTAGAAAACACAACTAGGTACCTACGTAAGAACTTTATTATTTATTAGATATATTTTGAAAACATAAGTGTTTGGATGAAATAAAATTTTCAAATTAATGTTTCTTATTGTAGAGATAGTAATAGTCATCACAAGGCATTACTTTCGCTGTTAAATCAATTATGGCACCCAAACAGCAACCAAGAATTCACAACTTCATAACTTTATTCCAAAAAATAAAGAAAAATCCCGAGCAAGGCCGGGTACACATCAGCTAGGTCTTTATAAACATCATTTTAAGTATGTAAAACTATTTTATTTATATGTTCATTATATTATATACAATTTACGAGTACATATTCATATCAGAACTTTCACTATTTTGCATTTTCCTTTTGTAAGTTTTTTAGATTATAATTTGAGTATAAACTCAGAATAAGGAACTCGAGTAAATTTTTTTGTTTTTTTTTTTAATCAATAATGACGTTCAAATTTAAATACCAGTATATTTTTCTAAAGTTAGTTTTCATAGTTGAAATAAATTTTAAGGTTTCAATTTTTCAAAGCCTGCCAAAACGCAAATCTATGGCCGATCGGTTTTGATCAGTTTTGAGGTTAGAATGCCAAATGTCAAACAAGGATGTGCTTTACCGTTCATAATTTTATATTCTATTCGTGGTAAACCACGACTAAACATAATTAGTAAAATTATGTAACCTTTCAGAAACTTTAACCCGAATAATAGTAATAGTATTGAGCATTAACATTATTATAATATCCGTATTGAAAATTGGTTTGCATACTTCGTGAATACTCTAATTTCTTTCATTAATAATAGTTGTTTGTATTGAACAACAATTATAGAGCTTAAAGTCATCCAAATTAAGTTAAAAATTTGTCAAAACTAAAAAAAATGCATATTTAAAATACAAAACAAAATCGAAAAATAAAAACGTTTATACTAATCCAAAAACAGAATGCTCACGTGACGTCAGATGTTTCAAATGCAATGGTATCAACATAACACGGTGTTTTGATGAGATGATTTATTATTCACTTTTAAATAACGATTTATAAAATCTACGTATAATTATATATATTAAAAGTTATATATTCAGAATCGGGGTTTGCTGATCTATTTGAATATATATTTTTAAATCCTTTATATTTTTCGCCGGATTCTCTTATTAATGATAAAATCTTTTCACACATCTATTGTAGTTGTGAAATAAGACTATTATTTCTTCAAAAGATCTAAAATTACTTTGTGGAGTCATATTTATATAATAATATATTTTTGTGGTTTTAAACAAATTAATCATTATTAACAAACTAACTAACTTACTAGCCATCACGCCGTTTCTCCGCAGGGGTAGGCAGAGAGGACGGTCCGCCAAACAACTCGATCTTGGCACACTTTACACTTCTTCCTTCATTCACATTCATGCGAGGTCTCATACAGTCTCTTCTGTTATTCCGACTTCTGACATGGTCCGACTCAAGTATTTGATTCACATGATCATGCCATGTCTTCCTCGGACGTCCCCAGCTTCTTTTTCATTTACATTCGCGTCATATATTCTCCGTACACTAATTTCTTCGTTCATTCGCTCTACATGCCCAAACTTTCATAATATTACTCATTACACTCACATCAGCCTTGAATTATTTACGAATATTAACATTTTCACACCATCATACATGGTTTTATCACACATTCGCTGCAGATCTAATTTCTACAGCAATCAGTCTACTTTCATCCTTCCTCTGCCAGTTGCACGCCTTCACTACCATGCATCAGGGTTGGTATTAGCACTCCATTGTGGACTATTATTTATTTTTTGTTTATTTTTTTTATTTATATATATTAGAAACAAACAGTTTATGTATAAAATGAGTGGTGTACAAATTACAAGGTTTTAGAAAATTGTTTCAGGGATAGGTACCAATGACATGTCTCAAATTCATTTTACGAATACTTTCCAGTCCTAAAAATTAGTACCAATAATTCAATAAATATCACCTCTTCTTGTGCCACCAATCATCTAATAAACGTAACATCAATAGAAACGTAGAAACAAATAACCATGTAAAACTATCATCTCTATAAATAAATTTTTCTAAAACTGCGTTCATTTGAAGCCACCTGCCAGGTAAGTATGTTTTTCTGTATCTGTTTGTACATAATTAGTTAAGAAATATTTGTACAGCGCCCTTGAGGTGATTTTTCACAAAAACGGCGCTATACAAATCATCCAACTATTATTATTATTATTATGGAATATCTAGTAAATGTTTATATACATTTTACCGGGCGGGGTTAGTACAATGCCACATGATACATGCTAAAGATAAAAGGTATGTGAAAAAAGTGTATAGTGTATAAGTGTATGTGTCTGTGTTTGTGTGTGTGTGTGAGCGTGTATGTGTAACTGTGTCTGAATAGCGCTATTGTACTATTGCGATTGCGCATTGATGTTGCAAGTAATCTTTTTCTCAAATGGCGGTTATTAACTTAATAATATTATTATTTATATATTTAATGTCTTCAGAACAGCAGCATTACATTTTTACAATTTACCTTTTCTTGATGAACCGGTGGTATTATTTTGTCTTTATGAAATAATGTCGGTATAAAACTTATCATATAAGTTGCCTGATTTATAATCAATAACTAAATATAATTTTGTAATTCAAGAATATTTGATTTTTCTTTTCCATCCATTGAATTAATTTTCTTTGGAAATTGCCTATTCCTGGAACGCGAAAGGACAGTTCCAGTCTACAAGTAGTTAAGTCCGTAGACCAATATCCGCAGGAGAGACAGCCCCGTCGATCGCCATGCCTATCTTGAAAAGGGGTTGTATTGATATATTGCCATGGAATATTTAATTAGGGTGACGGCTTTTGTCAAGTAATTTGTCTGTTGTTTTCACCCTATTTTCACTTTTAAGGTTAAGAGGGTTTTTGCCATATTGGGCGATGTTTCTTTAAGATTGACGGGCGAGGATAAAGAGCATCCTATCTGTTATAGAGACGTGAATTTACTATACCAAGTGACGTTTTAGGTTTATTCAACAATTAGGTTTTTATGAATTAATATGTAAATGAAATTAAAATTATTTTGTATTCACCACTTTATTAATATACACATATCTACATGATTCAAAAGCAATGCTTTGTTCTTCTGGAATATATAGAATACAAAAATATAATAAAGTCAAGTAAAGACAAATTATAAACATAGAACACAATTACGTAAAAATTGACAAATTATAAACATAAACAAAAATTGATTAGATTAGATTAAACTATATATATATATATATATATATATATATATATCTCTGCCATATATTTGCGCTTAGATTAATATTAGTATGAAAATAAATTCAAGAGATAGCTATTCAATAAAAAAAAGATTATTAATTAAATTTAATTCAGTATTAACGCTTTTTCTGATATGTAATATTTCAAATTTGTCTAATTGTGAACCGATTGTATTTGTATGTAATTTTTAAAACCTTTATTTATGTCAATAGAATGATTATTTTCTTAAATATGATTTGCAAATTCAAAATAATTGTTATAATTTAAACATCTTAGGTGTTAATTAACTTTAATACTGAAATTTCTAGAAGTTTTTCCTTTTGTAAAAATAGTTGTAATCGTTACAAAATAATTTTAAATTCATTTATTAATAATGACGCCACAAACTGAATACCACCAATCTTTTGAAGAAATTATGTATATACATCTTTAATCATCAAAGATAATATTAACAACTCTCGAAATGAAACGTGAAACCGAAAAGACACAGGAATAACGGTAGCAACTGGGTCTCAAACCCAGTACCTCATGACCTATCTGAACCTGCGCTCTAATCCACAGAGCTACTGCTACCTCATTCCGTTCCTATTTATTAATATTTCCCATGCATTTTGGGCGGCTACCCTTTTATCATGACTACAAGATTCTACCCGAATTTATCCTTAATTTTTAGGTAATGTCTCGGATATACCTATCCGATTTTTATTCGTATGAGACATCAATTGACTTTTTCAACACGTACTAGTATGTTATATATTTATATTAATATATTTCTTACCGGTCAGTGGCTGAGTTAGCATTGCGTCTGGGTCCCACCTAGCCATCGTGAATTCAATTCCTCGGCTAAGTCCTCCATCACGACACAAGCAACATCTTCGGCTTACTGTTAAGGTAGTAGGAGATTTTCAAGTATTTTCAAGTTATTCGTAATCTGGGAATATTTGTGTTTCTTCTTTTAAAAAATCTATATTTTATAAAATTATTGATGATAATATTAACAAATTTCAAAATGAAACAAGAAACCGAAAAGATACAAAAAATAAAAAAGATAACGGTAGCAATTGTATCGAGGTTCTGTGTTCGAGTAATACACACGGTCTTAGAAGCCTTAGAATACAATGTCACAAAAATGTACAAAATGTTAACAAGTTTAATAAAAATATTTAAAAAATATTTCAGAATGAGATGTACTCGTATGCTGAAAAAACAAAGATTTTTTATACTGTTTCTTTTTCTCAGATTTTCGTTGTATTTTTTGCACCGTTTTTATTTTTACAGAGAATGGTTTTTTTCGTAAACATTAATAATTTCATAATTTTTTTTTAATAATATTAATATAATATCTGTCTTAAAATATTATTTATAAAAACCCACAAAATTAGAATGGGGGGGGGGGGGGTTAAATAAAATCATATAAATTAGTCGTCACAATGTGGATTAATCGTAGTTTGCAAATGGTCTTGAACGCCGAAACAGCTGTCACAATAATGAAAACTAAAACACTTGCACAACTTAATAACAACTTTATTAAATTTAATTTACGTTAAATATTAAAAAAAATGTAAATGGAGTTCTAGGAATAAAACACAAAAACAGTTAATAAATCGATATCAACCAGTTTAATGGAACTTTATTACAATATTTTTGTAACACAAAATAAATGAATATATTCAAAAAAGAAGTCCTCAGTCTGCACTTCATGCTCGAGGTTTCTCCGGGCGATGCAAGGGTCCCATGAGTATCCGACTTTATCCCTGCCCACGCATATCTGAAAGGGCCCAGTACGCAGTGCGGATGGTATACGAGAGGTCTGGGCCCTATGCGGCCCTTTGTGCCCTGGGACGTGCCTAGGCAGGGACGTGCCCTGGCCCGATAGTATCGATTCACTGGCCCACGTCGGAATTTGTTCACGTTAATGCTAATAATAGTTGTTGTCGAATACCTAATTATTACACAGTGGCGTGCTCTGGTGATTCTCTTTCGTTTTCTCCGTCTCTCGGAACAAAAATTATGGTTTAGTTTATCAAAAAATAAATTAAAAATTCCGTTGAAAAAATCGGATTGAATTACATTATTATAGAGAATGTAATGTGAAATAGAATAAATTATTATTGTAAGTACGAGTGTACAGTTCTAGGGAACATTTCTTCCTCTTCCTGCGTCAACTGTGGTTAGAGGTGTATACATGTGGAGATAATATTCTCTACCCAGTGAGCGGGCTGCCTATTGCTACTGTAGGGTTTTTATTTATTTTTATTTCAAAGAATTGTAAACTGTGTTTTATGTGCTGGTGGCACTTGCTAATAGTAAACTTATATTTAAGCCTGCTCACTAAGGTAATGGAGGATTTGAGATGGAATTTGGGCGGAGATGGAGGGGGTCGGTGCTAGGGATCCAGTTGCCGAGGTTGGAGATAGATGGATTCGAATTCAATTCTAATTTGGACCAAAATCTATGTTTTCGTAGTGGAGGAATTTTCGAGCCCGTGTTAATAATGCTATTCCTGACGAACCAGGGACTTTTGGTGAATGTCATTGTAAGTACTAAGCACAGAATCCTCAAGAAACTTATAAAAATACTGTATACGAGTATGTTAGGGTTACAATAAAGTATTGAGTTTTAAGCCTACAATAAGATTTTATTCCATTTTATATTCCGTTTTTAAACAATTCGTTTCAATATTTAAAATAATTAAAAATTAACTAACTATTATTATTGTTTTATTTTGATACAATTTCTTATACAAAATGAAGCCCTGATAGAACAGCCAGAAAGTAAAAGAATTTCTTGATTAAAAAAATGGTTTTTCATGTAAATGATAAAGCATTAAGAGACCTTCAGACCACTCTGTTGTAGTTCTGATATAAAGTAATGGAGATTCGAATGATCGAAATTACGTTTTCTTTTAATTTTATCTACTCATCCTGCGTCTCACAAAAATGTGAAGAGAGGAATCAACACCACTGTAATTACACATAATTAGTTCATACTTCAAAGCCTCACGTCTTCCTGATCTTATCAAAGGATGCCGCTTTGTACGAGCATCCAGCTTGCACGCGTCTAATCGGTTCTGAACTTTGCTAAGGGATATATAATGTAGAATACATATCTCACATAAAACTAACTTTCGGACTACTAACGTCGCAGGGCAGGATCTACCGCATTTTGTGTAGAAAATCTTCACGGCGCCTACCCGTGAAGGCAGATTTTTAAATCAGGATAGGCAGTAGGAAAAATGGCGAATTGAAAATTTCCATATTTTTTTCGTCCTTTCAAGTAAGAAAACCAACATAATTTGATAATAAAGTTGTACTAATTAATAGAGGTACCAATAGACGGCTCTGATTGTGATTTGTGACACTAACACAAACGAGTCTTCCCTTGAATGCGCATTGCGCACACATGCATTTTTTAATGCAGAATACATTCAGTATTTGAATATGCATTTGAGTATACTTAGTTTATGCTTTGACACGTTTAGTCGAGCGGTCGATCCTTTATACTCGTAGCTGGAACTTAGAGCGTATTTTTGAAAGTGGAGTTTGATTTCTTGCAAATTTATCGGCTGGTAGTCCTATAGGTCTCTAAATTTGAGACTAGAAGATAATGTCAATTAATGCTGAAGACAATTGATTATGGGACGACTGCACCATGCATTTATATCTTTGAAGTACGAGTAGAATATTTTTCCGATATAAATTGTATTGTATTCGATTAACGCATTTTTCTTTAAAAATTGTTTTATATTTTCTTTGCTTTTGTAAAATATGCTCGTATTTACACACTGAAAAAACACAACCGAGTCTAAATTCGGCACTACATACTATGAATGAAAAATAATAATTAATTTACTTACTACCGATATTTTACAAACATGAAAAATATTCAAACATATTACATATGATGAAACATTAAGTCATGTTGTTGGTCATTAGATTGCATTGGTTTAACGGCCTCCGTGATTGAGTGGTTACGATCCTCGGCTACGAATTCGGAAGTCACGGGTTCAAATCCCGGCGTGCGCAACTAAATTTTATTTAATTTATTGAAGGAAGCAATCACTTTGTGGCTTGACATTATAATTTAAATAAAAAATGTTTTTGTTTTAAGCCACTTTATTTTTACACATATTTATGCATTCGACCTACCTCTCTATCTACCGCACTACCACCCCCTCTGTGATGCTCTGTCCTGTTCTACCCTATCGTGCTGTCTCTTTTTCTGTCTCCATTATGATATCTCTGTATTTTAATTTTAGTTTATATGTGTACATTCCTGAAGAAGGTTGAGTCCAACCGAAACCGGTCGAATGCATAAATATGTATAAAAATAAAGTGGCTTAAATCAAAAACACTTTTTATTTCAATTTAAATTTTATTTAATTAATTTATGTTATTTCACAATTTATTAATTCCAAATAATATGTAGTACATTTGCGGCACGTTCCAGAGTGGTAGATACTTTTAGAATCGCTCTGGTGAAAGACCACCATTAGAATCGAAATGACTTTTGCCGTGTTTGGTTAGTAGATCTGAATAGCTAGGTGCTTCCCCCCTTTCTTTTTCCCATCTCGTTCCCCGTTCCACATCCTTCAGCCCCATAACATACCTCAATTGGGGATTTCATAGTCTTCAGACGGTTGGGAGCAGTTGGGACTTTTATGCAGTACTTACATTAGGGTAAAGAAAGGGTCTTAGATTAAATTTACTTGAACACCACTTGTCAGTATGTTCACATTATCAAAACATTATACCACATTTAAATGAATCAATTAAGAAAACATTATCAGTTAAATACAGGAAACACATTATAAATGTAAAAACCTCACGGAATTTTAATTATTTTCTAACTAAATCGGTTTTACCAATAATAAATCATAATTTTTGAAAACCTGTCCAAATTAGAAAGAGGAGAGGGGGGAGGAATTAAAATTATATAAAAATAAATAAGTCGTCACAATGTGGATTAACCGCAGTTTGAAAATGGCCTTGAAACCTGTAACAGCTGTCACAATAATAAAAACCAAAAATACTAGCAGAACTTAATAATAACATTATTAAATTTGTTTTTCATAAAATATATATATTTTTACATTAAAACAAGGTAATATCAATAGTCTGTAAGTTAGACGTTGTGTCGATAGACGGCAATAATACCGAGATTTTATGGATTTCCACAAATATAATTTTGAAAAATGCGTTCTGGCCCCTTTACATTTTTCCCCCTCGCTAAACTATCCACCTGCACCTATGCGGATCCGGCGCTGCTAACCCGGTAAAATGGTGTATGGCGGGATTGGTAGGTACGGTATGTGATAAGGGATTTTCCCCCTAGTGCCTCGTGGAATACTCCGTATCCTCCGCCCGGAAACCACATTCTACAATTTCCGTTCCACGGAGGAAGTGGTGGCCTGGTCTGATAGATCTAATTTTGGTCGAGAGTGCGCTGCGAGCGGTAAATACGTATAGCTCATCTCTATTAAACGCGATCCTTTATGAGGCTTTGTTTTGATCTGTTTGAGGGAAATCCCCATGGAAGGAACGGTTCATGGAAGATTCGATATATTGATTGCATGTGAAAGATCTTTAACAGTGTCCGGGCGTGGCATTGGTTAAGATGCTGATCAAACCAGTAACTTGCTATTTTATAGTTCAAAAAGTTCTGAAAGAATAAACATGAAATTTTTCTAAAAGACTTTCTTTTCTGAGAAATGGATGAGGTCTTTGTAGGCCCATTTTAGAAGTTTTTTTGAAGACCAACAATTTAGTTTTGATTTTTTGGGAAAATTTTATTTATAAAATGTTCCCAAATATCTACTAATTTTAGATATACCCTTTAATATCATAAATATCAACTAGTTTTAGATATACCTTTTAATATCATAAATATCTACTAGTTTTAGATATACCCTTTAATATCATCAATATCAACTAGTATTAGATATACCTTTTAATATCATGAATATCAACTAGTTTTAGATATACCCTTTAATATCATAAATATCAACTAGTTTTAGATACACCCTTTAATATCATAAATATCAACTAGTTTTAGATATACCCTTTAATATCATAAATATCAACTAGTTTTAGATATACCCTTTAATATCATAAATATCAATTAGTTTTAGATATACCTTTTAATATCTAAAATACCTACTACTTCAATAATTATACGTGTACCTTACATTTTTACGGTTTCTTACTAACTTATTTGATATTACCTGCTGTTTTGATTAGAAGATCTATCTACTAATTACATAATGACGTCCTCATTTGGTGAACACCCACTGATTTGATAAATACTAGCTCATTTGATATACTCGACCTGTAAACAGATCCTAATTTGATTTGAATATTGGCTCGCCTTGAGTCTCGCTCCGAATTTTCAACATAAAATCCATATGAGCATTCTATTCTCTACGTGGGACATGAATGAATTATCGTAAATGCGGGACCGTGTGTAAAACGATTTCATCACCATCTGATGACTTCACCGATTGGCTGTACTTAAGTTTACCTCTTGTGCTATATTTACTGCCGTCTTCAAAATTGCTATTGTCCCACTTAATAATTTAAAAAAAAGCCTTAAAAGTTCTGAAAATTATCTTAAAACTGCAATTTAACCAGAATCAATGATTTTTTTTGAAACTGTCGTAACTCTACGCTATAAAGAACTCTTGTGAAAATTTTTAATGTTTTGGCGAAATTTACTGTTAATTTGGATGACTTTAGATCTATAATTGCTGTTCAATATAAAAAACTATTATCGGTGAAATAAATTAGAGTATTCATTAGCAAACCAATTTTATTACTTATGTTTAGTTATGGTTAACTATGAATAGAATATAAAATTATGTGCGGTAAAGCTAATACTAGTTTTTACATTTGACATTCTAACCTAAAAACTGATCAAAACCGACCGGCAATAGATTTGGAGCGTTTTGGCGGACTTTGAAAAATTGAAACTTTGAAAGTTATTTTAACTACGAAACGAAATACGAGATAAAATAAAAAAAAATTCATTATTCGAGTATGCTGGTGTTTATTTTTGAACGTCATTGATAAAAAAAATGAACTGCAGTAGTTCCTTATTAATTAAATGAACCGATTTTTTTATACTGTAATCCTCTAAAATATTATCTTTATCGGCCTCATCAACCTAAGAAAATAATAAACCCATTTTTCCGATGGTCAAGTGTTAGCTCTTGGCGCTTTTTTTTAATAAATTCATAATTCTTTTGTTTTAACTGAAGAAAATACCAGCTTATTTGTAACTATTGGTAACTTAGTGAAAGTATTTTCTTTTAAATGTATTAATTTCCATTAAACTCATCTTTTAAAATTTCTTAACTGTCTCACACCATTCGTTTTCCTATCTCCCTACTTTTTTTAAATGTTAAACTAACATTTTAACCAGGCGATTAATTAAATTCGTAATCCGAAATTATTTTAGTACATATAACATGCAATATGCCCAAAACTTGCAAACGAGTACATGAAACGCAATAATAATCAATAAGTACAATAAACAACAACCAACATTATCTCGCAAAAATGGTAATAATACTGAAAAATAAGTGAAAGGTCGAATACATATTATAAAGTAGGTGCTTAAACTAACCCCTTATTGTCACCTGTACTGATGGCTCACTGTTTTGATACTTAATAAAGGGCATCATCACATTATCAGTTTGATATTAATGATGAAACTTTTTTTTAAATTGATTAATTATGTCATTAAAAATGTCTATGTTATTATTAGAACAGTGCCATAGTATTGTAATTTCTTAATATCCGTAAAAGAGAGAATATCCTGTATTTGTGTGATAGGCTTTAGTATAAAAAAATGACTTTTATCCTCCTTGTTGGTGTATTAATGTTGATTTATGATAACATGTTTGTTGTATCAATTGATACATACGTAATTTTGTACAAAAGGATTTTTTTTATATATGAATACCGCACAAGAGTCCCAACTGCTTCCAACCGTCTGGAGCCAGTGAGATTATGGCATTCCCAATTGGGGAATATTGTGAGGCTGAAGGTATTGGGGAGGGGAAGGAGAAGGGGAAGAGGGAGGTGGCGAAATACCTGGCTATTCAGATCTGGTCACCGAACACGGATAAAAGCCATTTCAAGCAACGTTTCAATTCTGAATGGTGCTCTTTCACCAGGGTGATACTGAGAGTATCTTCCACTCTGGAACGTGCGCAAATATACTATATACTATTTTTAAATAATTTAATTGTGAAACAACACAAATTAATTAAATAAAATTTATTTGAACCCGCGACCTCCGGATTCGTAGTCGAGAGCCTTACCCCTCGACCATGGAGGCCGTCAATACATCAGAAAAATGCGAAATTCGATCATTATAAGTTCCAAATTGATCAGATAAACCTTCACGATATGCAATCACGCGGGTTATTGTATGGATTCGATTTTTTAATTATGAATCTTGTGATTAGGAGATCAATTACTGGACATACTCGTATAAATATGATCATTTAAAAGTGGGATTAAATGGGTAGTTTAAGTAAACACATGTACGAGTATATTTATTTTGAGAGTTATTATTTCTGTGTTGGAATATAAATTGGTGCAGCTACTCGTATAAAGATATATTTTTCCTTTCATGTGAAGTTCGCATATAAATCTTGGCAATTAATTAAGGACACAGCTTAGCCCCAACGAAGTTGTTCCTGATTTTAGTAGCACCCAATGCCTTACGGGTAAAGTTTAACCTGCGCTGGGACAGTGCTTATGATATTGCAGGAAAAACTGGCTGGAAAGTTTTGTTCGCTGTAAGCTACCATAAAGTTGCCAAGTTCCGTGCATTGCGGCAGAAACTTTACTTGTTTATTTTCTCGAGAATTTGAGTGTCATGTGAATAAAGAATCCTATATCATATTGCGGTATCATTCTAAAATGGAAATAACAGAAATTGGATTGAAATCTTACAATTGTGGGAACCTCCTTATCCCATGTTTGAGGTGCTGAGAAACAGAGAGGCATATACGTCTTTTGAGTAGTTTTGAAAAAATTATTTTGAAGTTTTTGAGAATTTTGTTAATCCTTTCATTTCATCAGTGCTTTTTGATTTCGCTGATGCCGAACAAACTTAAGCGACATTTTTTGTTGTAGTTTTATAGAATCTATATAATAAACTTTTCTTGGTTATTGATTTATTTAAGTAACAACATAATGCGCACTGAAAACCAACGTTAATATTTCAATAAAATCTCAAATATTAACAGTTTTTCAAACATTTCACCTCCGTTCCCATTATGGTTTAAAATACTAAAAACGTACGTTTTTTTACAATTATTAATTTCGAGTTATAAAATATTCATTAGACAATAGAAAATTAGTTCAACTTAATTAAATAATTATTTTTAAAAACGCTAAAGTTAATAGAATGAAGAAACTATAAATTAAAACAAAAATATATTGATTAACTTGGCGGGTTTGCGATAAGCCGACGTAGCTCAATGGTAGACCATCTGACCGGATATTAGAAGGGTGTGGGTTCGAGTCCTGCCGGCGACATTTATCTTTGCTCGGAAGGTTTTTTCAATTTTTGGATGAGTGTTTCAGGTTAATAATTATTGTTTATAAAAATAATTGTTACCCTTTGCGCTATGCACAAAAATCTTGTCTTAAAAACTTTAGTTTATCAATTAACAAAAAAATTATCCTCAAATTTTGAGAAAAAATGAGGAAACTAACATGATTTTTTCCGTTTATCGTTTAATGTCGGTTGTAGGATATCTTCCTGAATATTGCAGAGGTCCATGATCCTGCACGTGATTGTGGAGTAGAGAAACTCATGTTTTGTTAACAAAAATCGTTAAACATTAAGACACAAAAAAGCGCGCGATTTCACCAACTGTTAGTGAATACTAATTATGCGGTTGAGTTCCTATGGCACATACTTTATTACAGATTCCCTCTATGACATACAATTAACATGATGTTTTCTGAACTTGTCGCTGCAATATTGACTGTTGAGTCTGTGCGGCACGAAGATATTACAGTTGTCTATAAAACTTCATACAAAGATAAAATTTGAGTCAAATGGCGCTTAAGTCTGTCTGGTTCTCAGCACCACATTTATGACATAGGTGCCATCAAATACATAGAATCTTTAAAAATCTGTGTTTTGAACAGAAAATAAAACTCTAGAACGGTGAGTTCTGGGTACATGAAATTTACACAGCTTTTTACGTGGAAATTTATGTATCAACGATTAACATTGAACGATTACTTCCTAAAAGTAATGATTAAATAAATGACACTTTTTAACTTTATTCCACTTTTATTTTTGACCGTGACCGGTTTCAGCCTGAGACAACTATCTTCAGACTGGTACAATTAATTCTTAAACTATGGTTTATATACAATTTTGGGTGTCAGGGGTGACAAACCTTTATTTTACTTAGATTATATTTTTCAGTATTATTATAGCATATTTTTACAAAATTTGACTTACTTACATGGTATTTTTAAATTTATTAATAATATTGCTTTATATATGAATCTGGTTTCAAAAAATATTTTTAAGATGGTTTACAGATGTTTTTATTGTAAAGGTGATTTTATATTATTTATAAAATAATAAAAGGTTGTTGACTACTGATCGATAAAGAGTTTATTCTAGGATTTTCCCAGAATAAACTCTTAACGCTTAAATATACGATTGCCCTTAGCAAGTGCCGCTAGAACATAAAACACAGTTTACAATTCTTTGAAATAAAAAATAAAAATAAAAGCCTTACTGTAGCAATAGGCAACCAGCTTCCTGGGTAGAGAAGATTATCTCCACATTTATGCATCTCTAACCACAGTTAACATAGGAAGAGGGAGAAATGTTCCCTGGCACTGTACACAAACAAATTTACAGTACCATATGATTTATTAATAATGACGCCACAAAGTGAATACCTTTTTTTTTGAATAAATTGTAAATTTAAAAGTTACATTGCAATTTGTTTAACCCTTCGAGTCTTTTTGGAAGATATTTCTTCCAGAAAACAAATATCCGTTGAGTCTTTTGGGTAGATATTTCTCCCTGAGACTCATAAAAGTCATGTTATCTCATTTTTTCTATAGTGATGGATATGATTTAAACTATATTAGGAAGAGAAAAAAAACACGCTTTTTATTGCCATTTAAAAGTTTACCATGCACATTTAAGAAAACTTATCATATTATCAAAAGTGGAGGGGTTAAATGGGGCGAGGAAAGGAAGAGGGCGGGGGAACGATCTAGTTGAAATATATGTCTGTGATTTCGTATTCATAAAGCAAGAAGAAAAAAATGTGCATGTAATATTTAAAGGACGAAATTTAATAGACTGGTGAAGCACGAGATTAGTAGGTATCTGAAATATAAAGGTTCGAAAGATTGCCGGTGTGATTTAGGGGAAGTGGTGGAGAGGTAGAAATGTCCAATTATGAGCAGTGTATGATGCCTGATAGATGAAGTAGTTTTGTTTAGAATTAGGGTTGCATTGAGGGAGGCTAAGAATTTGGTCGGATCTGGTTTACATATTGGGAACTCGTAGTTGGATCCGTTGTAGGGGCTCCGGGAAATCTGCAGTGGATCTAGCGAAAGAGTGCATCAGCCGAGATTCGCCAATCTTTAAACGACAAGATCATGTTGGCACTTATTGTGTATTCTATAAAATTTCATTTGATCCGTGTATGCAATGCATGACCTTCGGTTTTGTGGCCTGTATGCGGCACATATTAATCACGCCAAGTTTTACATTAGACTGCAAGCATTATACGTGCATATTTGGTGTAAACAGAATAGTGCATCCAGCGGGTACTGGCCCCACCTTCACCTGGAAGTGTTTGCGATGTAAAAACAACACCGTACTTGTGAATATTTCCATCGCTCCGGCCTTGTGCCAGATACAGGCAGTGCCGCCCACCATCGCGTGCCGCCCCCGCCCCCGCCCTGTAGCAACACACCACACACGAGGATTCATTTCCACTCTGGGTTTTACTAAATATATCCTCAATCATACATCACTCCGTGTCTATCGCAGTACCGTGGTAAGGCATGTGTGGAATATAAACACAGCTTTTCTGCGTCCATAGGTTATCCAAACAGTGGTTTTTGTTCATTTATTTTTAGTATTTCTTAGGACTAGCTTCCTTACCCGGCATTTTAGGGTTCATGTTGTGTTCTCACTTAACCCTAAAATGGAAGTGCTCTTCCTAAGCCCATTAATGGAAGTGAGAAGGATATTTTACTCAGGTGCTAACTTAGACATTTTTCTCATATCTTTGTGGTTAAAAGAAATAAACATTACGATCGTTTATAATAAACGTATTTTTTTATTTGATTTTACAAAAGAAAAAAATACGATGCAAAAAGTTCTGATAAACTAGTTTTTGTATTCAATTTATTTTTTTATAACATATTGAAGTTTGTAAACCTCATAATAATATTTTAATCATTGAAGAAGATAATATTAACACATCCCAAATGAACCACGAAACCGAAAAAACAAAAGAAATTAAAAAGATTTTAGTCGCATCTGGGACTCGAACCCAGGACCTCTACCTATCCGGGGTAACCGCTTAACCAACTTAGCTAATGAGACCAGTACAATTTACGCCATTTACACCGATTATCTAATATAAATAGCTTCTTTCAGCTAGCCAAGTTTTCAATATATTTTTTAATTGTGTAGTTTTAATACAGCTTTTTATAACGGCGGGTAACATATTTAAACAGCTAGGAATCATGTGATCTAAAGTTCTTTATCCATACTTGTTTTTATGCTTAGGAACCATTAATCCTTCATTAAAATTGAGATGAGTATTGTAAGTGTGCTCTAGTCTATTTGTATTATATACAGGGTTATTAATGTGCTGAAATATAATTTTGTACCACATAAATTGATATAAAATATTCATAATTCACTCGTTTACCATATTTGAGAGGCGATCAGTAAATCTTACTCAGTGGTTCCCACCATTCGATGAGACGTAAAAATACCTCAGTGAAAAACAAAAAGAAGTTGGACAGAATAAATTTTATTCCTCGCTTCCATTCTAGGGTTAAGTAACATACTCGTACGTACCATGGATGATATTTTGTATTGTTTTATTTTCTATTGCTGGAGGTTTTCGATGATTGGTACATTGCTACATACCATTGATTGTGATAGCTATTCCCGCCACATTGACCAACTCTCTAAGAATTTTTTATTGTTTTTTCTTTATTATTTATTTTACCAGAACACATTGAAATAATCACCCAAATATTTAATCTTCACAATTTAAACTTTACAAGTTTAATGGTTTTTAGACGAAGTGATTTATTTTATTTTATTTATTTTTATGTGAATACCTCACACGAGTCTCAACTGCTCCCGGAGCAAGTGGCGTGCATTGCTCTATGACCAAAGGTAGGCTGTGTGTAGTTTTTCATCGAATATACACTGAAAACGGCTGTTCTATTATCATCTTCCACTGATTCTTGTGGCCATCTGAATACATGGGCAATCAAGTTCCTTACCAAATTCATGGAAAAATAGATTTTGATAAGAAATTTGCCTCAATTGTCTATTTTCGTTAAATTTCTGTATTTGGTTCGGTTTTCTTAGCATAGGGGAGGCTTTAATGCCGTTATGGACTCCACACCACTGGTATCTTGTGAGACCGACGTAGTGGGGAAGGATAGAGGAAGGTTGGGGAGTATTTAATATATTTTTTAATGATGGCATAGGATCGTAGCTCGGCATACAAAAATATTGTTAGCCGAAACGAGTTGCGTAGTACATTTTAGAATAATTATGACATATAATCCATTAGTTCACGTGTGGGTAAGTAACGCTTAAAAGGAACGAAGTTTTTAGCTCAATACTCCGGATGACATTTGTGTCCTAACAAACACTATTATTATTTTAACAGTTAAATATTAGGAATTTTTAAATTGCCGAAAAACATCTTTATAAATATATGTACTCGCATATTTCAAGAACTCAAGTTGTATGTGTGTGTATAAAATAAAAATCAATCCGTGATTCATAAAACAACCCTGTTAGCATTAAGTGTTGTCGGACCCCCTTCTCTATAATACATATTTCCCACCGAACCTCCAAACCTTCCACCCACCCCCTCCCCCTTCCCAAACTTCCTCCCCACCCTCTACTAGGAAAACAGAACCTTCGATGAAGTAAGGCGAGGGGAGTTAACGTGCGCGGTATCGTTAATCTAATTTTTCCATGTACCGAATAAAAATAGTAAGCAAATTAAAGCTTGAGGGAACTTTTATGAGTGTAGCTTTAGAACGATGTTTTTGGTTTCGAATCTAATGATGTAAAAATGTTGGTCAATTGTTTAGCAATAAGGATCTCCGGTTAATAATATATATATGTGTATATTTGTAACGTTTTGGCACTAGGTTGAAATTTGAAAAATTCACTTTTGTTTTAATTAGAATTACGCTGGGGTTTATTCCAGGAAAACCCCTCCTGCAGGTTAACTATTAATTTTTCTTTCAGTACCATTAAAAACTCACACTGAATTGTACTGCGCAATTTGCATTTTCTATGTGGTATTTCTTGGTAGGTACAAATCGTCCTTCCGCAGCAAAAAGTCACCAAATACGAATTTGGTTAAAATTGAGTTAAATAAAATTAACCAAAATTAATGTGTTCTTATAATTATTATCGATTTTCTTTAAATCACCAAATCCATTGCCGTATATTTTGAACCAGCAAAAACTCACCATATGTATTTGGTGAGTTTTTGTTTTATTAATAAATAAAAACTCACCATATGTATTTGGTGATTTTTTGTTTTATTATTAAATACAAACTCACCATATGTATTTGGTGAGTTTTTGTTTTATTAATAAATAAAAACCTACCGAACACAAAAAATAATAATGACCCTTCAGCTAAAACACAATTATAAATATAATTAATGATAAAATATTTTTAAAAACAGCTGTATCTTGAATTTATTTTCATATTAATATTAACTAACTAGCTAACTAACCAACACGCCGTTTCCCCGCAGAGATATGCAGAGAGGATGGACCGCCAACAACTCGATCTTGGCATAGACTTCTTGCTTCATTCACATTCTTACATCGTCTAATACATTATCTTCTATTATTCCGACTTCTGACATGGCCCGACTCGAGCATTTGATTCACTTGATCGTGTCATGTCTTCCTCGGGCGTCCTCGGCTTCTTATTCCATTCACATTCGCGTCATATATTCTTCTTACACTTCTTTCTTCGTTCATTCCTTTCTTAATTTTACTCATTACGCTTATATCAGCCTTGCATTCTTCACGAATCTCAATATTTTTCACACGATCATACATGGTTTTTCCACACATTCGTCGCAGAGATCTCATTTCTACCGCATTCAGTTTACTTTCATCCTTCCTCTGTCAATTCCATGCCTTACTGCCATACATCAGGGTTGGTATTAGTACTGCATTGTGGACTGCTAGTTTCGCTTCTTTGGACAACTTTGGAAATTAGTATTCAAAATACTTTCTTTTTTAATTTCTAATATGAATTTGTTATTCAATGTTTTATTATAATTTTTATTAAAATTTTTGATTAATTATTACCTACTTTAATCAATTATTGTTTATGTTTACAAAGAGTATATTCTTAGATTATTTTGTTCTATGTTTATCATTTGTCTATACTTGATATAATTATTTTTATGTTTTTAGTATTCATTATTTTCCAGGTGAGGAAAGCATCGCTTTCGAAACATGTTGATATATATATATTAATAAAGTGGTGATTACAAAGTAATTTTTAATTTATTTATTTATGATTATGATCGTTTCAAATATACAGAAATCTTTGATTCCGAATATTTCTAAACAAGGTTTTTGTCATTTGATAACTTTTTGCTGCAGGGAGACGAATTTTTTTAATTTTTTTATTAATACCGCACAAGAGTCCCAACTGCTTCCAACCGTCTGGAGACAGTGAGACTATGGCACCCCCAAATGGGGAATGTTGTGAGGCTGAAGGTATTGGGAAGGAGAAGGGGAAGAGGAAGGTGGGGAAATACCTGGCTATTCAGATCTGCTCACCAAACACGGCTAAAAGCCATTTCAAGCAACGTTTCAATTCTGAATGGCAGTCTTTCACCGGGGCGATACTGAGAGTATCTTCCACTCTGGAACGTGCGCAGATATGCCATATATTATTTTTAATAAATTAATTGTGAAACAACACAAATCAATTTGATAAAATTTAATTGCGTATGCCGGGATTTAAACTCGCGACCTTCGGATTCGTAGTCGAGGGCCTTACCTCCCGACCATGGAGGCCGTCTAATGCGCTATTTTTTTAACTTCAAACGTCATTTGCATCCTGAACTTCACTTAACTGTCACAAATAAGATTATATCTCTGTCATTTGCATTTAAAAAAAAAAAATTAAATAATTGTATTTTGTTATTTTTATGAACCGATTAAGTAAATTGAGCAAAAAGTAGTATTATTTCGTTGTGTTTAATCAGTCCGTCTTTTTGACCTCCTTTCCAAGCTACTTCTGTCGCTCTAGCAATAAATATTTCCGAAGTATTTTTTTTATTGAGATAGTTTAATGTTACCTATTTCGTAAATTTGATAATTTTTTTAGTTTATTATGACCAATATCGTTTTAATCATAAAGGTCGAGTTGTGTTTTTCATTCGTAATGTGATGTATTTTAGGAGTGCTAGTTACGATGCTATAAAGTGTTATAAAAATTACTAGTGCTCCCGTTACAACTGGGTGACTGTGAAGTTGTACAAGGTTTCCAGTGTCCAATTAGTGATACGTGTCGCGTTGTGTTTCATGGTTTCCATATTTAATTGATACGTCCGCACTGGCCGGACACATCGCCAAAACCATAACAAAAACATCCCTGAAACTCAAACATCACATATCCCAACACCCCTTCTTACCCCTACCCACCCCGTACCGCGGAATGGGCTCGGCGAGGGTGAAATCATATAAATTAACGAACCCACGGAAATGGCGTAATTGCATTTTGTTGTATCAATCTACCCCAGAGGCAACGCAAATATGAATAATCAAGGATTTATTCATTAAAATTAGTTAGGCGGGGGTATCTTTTATTGAAATTAACTTGTTTTTATTTTAAATTACCTGAGATATATTACCTGAGTATATCGATGTAGAAGTTCCCATTTTTGCTGATGTTGTCAAATTATACATAGAAGTATCCAATATTAGCGACTTACTAATCCTACAGTCAAACATCGACCAATTACACAATCGGTGTATCGCTAAAAATTTATTACTCAAAGTTGATAAATGTAATGTCACGACCATACGATCGCTCAACCTTCCAATTCAAACGTTTGGGCGATCGTGTGGAGAGCGTTGGGCCAACGTTGGCTGGAGTGCGATTTGGCCCGAGATCGCTCTGGTAGCGAACTAGGTTGACCCAAACTAGTTGGCCGAACTCGTACGAACCAGCCTTCACACAACAGTACTAGTTCAGCAGGCGATCTTGGCGGACGTGCTGCGCGAAAAATAAAACATAACTGAACTGTGTTTATATTGACGAATAAATACTCAAATATGTAACTAGCCCCAAATAAATGCCTAAATATTCATTATGAATATTATGCAAATAATTGTAATAATCATGAAAAATCACCTCAATTGGGATAGTTGTTATATTTTAAAAATAAAATACCGAGCTCAAATAGGCGCAACAGCTATCGACAAGCGGTGGGGGGTTTTTAAATTGAAATTCATCTTTTTTTTTACATTTTAAAAGACAAAAGCATGTGACTAGGGAAGGGTGATTTTTTGATTCCCGATAATCATCGTTTCATGGATAGATATAATTTATTTCCAGTATTATGATTACCTAATGAGAAACGAATTGTGTCAATAATATTACAAATTTCGGTAGATTCTCTGTGAATATCGGTAGATAGATAGATTTCAGCTAAAATGGCATCTCTAATTTGGAGTTCGTGGTTGGAGCGTTGGCCTATCGTGTAGTTTCCAGATTTATAGTCACTATGCGATCGTCCAACGTCCCATCTCCGAACCGAGTTCGGGTTGGGACGTTAGGCGATTGTGTGGTCATAGCATAAGATACTGACATTTTGTCGAATCAAGACCTAAATTATATATATATTTTTTAATTGTAAATTTATTTTTTTTTACTTCACATTTCAATTTTTAATTTAATCGAAAAAAAAACGTTCATTTAAATTTTTTAAATATTGTCACGGCCGAGAAACTAACCCAGATATACTGCTTGGAAGGCATCTATGCTGACCTTTACACCACCAACTATTTTAACAACTAAGGCATACATTCATGCAATGTTACGCACAGTTACTTTACTGAATTTATGTTACATTATTTGTGCTCTTTGGGAAAGGATCTTAACTGATGTAAAAACCCTAACCAAGGAAAGGGAAAATGATAAACATTTGGTTATAAACAATTTACTAAAGTTGCTTTTTGCACTTACTGAATAAAATATATTTAATATATTATTAACTATTTGCTGCATCCTCTTCGGGCTGCATCCCCGAGTTTCGTCGTCGGCTCATAAAGATGAGTGATACGTAACTCAATCTTACCAATATTACTCAATAATATATATTTTTTTTAGTACTCAATTTTTAATGCATTTTTCCTCATAGCACCAACCAGTACCTATCAAACACATATACATAATGTTAATTATTATAATTTTTTCAAAAACATTATATTACCATACTATGTCAATATTAGCTTTTTCCCCTTCTATTTTTGTATAATGGCACCTATACTTGTCAATTTGACTGTCCTAAAACGGGATTTGTTCCTAGTGTTGGCAGTCAAAGCTTTTTTTTACTTTTTGTTGTTAAATAATGTGTGTTTCAAATAAATCGATATTATTATTATTTGTTATGTACTCCGTGTATACTGCATAGCCGAAATTATGTTGTTTAATTATTAGAACATACCTACAGAAAACAGTAATGTGATTTGAATTTTATGTTAAACTTGCTTTTAGACACGGATTCTCTCGTGTTTTATACACTGTTATTTATAGCGCATCCTTCAGCACTTGACCATAGAGGATGTTTTTGTTAAATTATTTTAATCCGTTATGAGACAAATACAAAGGGTATAAAGCGTTTTGGATGAAATTTAGAATTGAGAGAAGCAAGTAGCAAATCCCCGTCACTTTGGCGTCTATCCCTGTGGCTTACTTGTTCCATCGTCCATATTTCTTCTAGTTTTTAATACCTCAATTCTAAGTACAATCAATCTTTATTTTTAAATATTTTTTCTTAATTTTAACCCTTCAGTGCTTCTATGTTTATTCCAAACACGTTATTTTTTACCATGCCTGATTCTCTCTGCTTCGGCCCTCTTCAGACTACTTCGTATACATTAAAACGAATAATTAATATTATAATAATAATAAGTTCTTCAATAAACGTATAATTACTTCGTGACGTCAATATTATTAAAATTAATAAAAAATTCTTTATATTAATGATAATTACTTTGTTTAAGAAATTCTTTCTTTACACCGCTGTTTAATTGATTATCTGAACATAGAATTATTTAAGATTTAACATGTTTATTTAAGATTGTTAATTCAATGTTTTATACCCCTAAACGGCTGTATTAGATTGTTTCTCATACACCTGGTAGGACAAGACAGTACCTACCATTGTATTGTGACAATTCAACTTCAGCGTCGCAATATTATTCCCCTATGCGACGGATTCAACATCTGGGAAACAAATACTTCGATGTTGTTGACATATTTGGCACATCAATATTACAGTACAAGCGTGCATTAGTATGGTCTTTTAAAACTATTTAACTCTGGATAAAAGCGTCAAATTACGTTGTTTCTTTTTATGTTATCTATTATAATACATATGTATATTTTCAATATTATTTGTAAATGTCCTTGTAAAAGCCTGTAATGGGTGCAAATAAATAAATATCAACATGTTTCGGAAGCGAAGTTACCCTCATGGATACACTATCCTTTATACTTTTCCTATGAACCTTTCACTTGTTGCATGTTTGATGCAGATTATCGTCTTCAGTATTATTTAAATCATTAATATACAAATGTTTACCTACGAGTACTTGCACTATTTGTAATTTCCAATACTTGTCTATTTTTTACCATTTCTCATTTACTGTAATGTATTCTAAATTTGTAATCTCCGTAATATATTGATTTAAAACTGTTTTATGGAGACTACGAAAAATAAATACATATATTGTACATGTACTGGTACTTGCATTAGGTTGGAGTGAAAAAAACAATATTTGTATATGGGCACTGCGGCAAAGGGCTTTAAAGCATGGGGACTTACATGTAAAATGAACATCAATCATGTTCAATCAGTGCAAAATTCATTAGTTAAATTATTAGCTCGTAAAAGTTTATACGAACAAAGGCATAATATTCCATACTTTTATCAGGTCTCAATATTCTTTCAGTAAGATCAATTCTGTGGTATAAAATTATATTTTAGCACATTAATAACCCTATATATATTACAAATAGACTAGAGCACACTTACAA
This sequence comes from Halesus radiatus, assembly GCA_022606495.2. Classification (NCBI taxonomy): domain Eukaryota; kingdom Metazoa; phylum Arthropoda; class Insecta; order Trichoptera; family Limnephilidae; genus Halesus; species Halesus radiatus. The sequence continues at coordinate 63,772 of JAHDVE020002058.1, forward strand.
TACTCAATTTTAATAAAGGATTTATGGTTCCTAAGCAAGCAAATAAATATGGACAAAGAACTTTAGACCACACGATTCCTAGCTGTTTAAATATGTTACCCGCTGAATTAAAAAAAAAACTATATTAAAACTAAACAATTATTAAATTTATTGAAAAATTGACTAGCTGATATATGCTATTTGTATTAGATAATAAGGAAATATTATTTTATATATGATTTATTGTTGTCGTTTGTTTTTTTTTATATTTTTTTGTAGAAATCTTTTGAGCAAATTCTTGAGAAATATTTATGTTTTAAGTTTGTTACATTTGTTTTTTTTTTTAATGTTTTTATTTTATATTATTTTACAACCTTAACTGTAAAGTTTTTGTTTTGAAAAACAAACTCCCGTTAAACAAAATACAAAAAAGTAATTTATCGGTATTGTATTTTTCTGTAAAATGTAAATAAATAAAAAAAATTTAACATTTTTTAATTACTCCCACACCCGGATTTATTTAGCAATTAAAGTAAAATTGTGTTAGCAGAAATAATTTACGCAGTGCAGTTCGAACGGTTAAAATATCTTTTCATTCCTTTGAGAAAATGCTACACTTGCGTGCCTCTTTGAACCGCATTCTGGTAAAAAAATAAAACACTGCTTCATAACTAATGAAGTACATTCCTTGATCCTCGGACCTGAGTTCTTGGTTGGCAGGAATAGATATACTCGTATAAAGGAAGGTGTATATTGTGTAGTGTATTAGTACGGGTATAGAGGTATAGTGTCACAGCTCGCGTGACAAATAAATAAGATTTATAGGTCACATGGCTGCTAGTCCCTCATAACTCATATACTGAAGGCGACTGCAATTCAATGCTACGAACAATGTAAGCAATTGTGAGAACGAAGCGAATGTGACGACTTCAATTCCGCGATAGCTTTTTTTTAACCTTTTTTTGTTTGTTTTGTAACTAATTTATATCATTGTTTCTATCTTATTTTATGTGTGCATATTTTTCTGACTCCGAATAATAATAATAAAAACAAAAACATTTGTTTGTAAATAATCATTTTACGTGTTTTATTTTAAAATCTGTACAATTCGATAAAATAAAAAAAAAGGTTTTTTATAAGTTCCTCAAAAGATTGATATTCACTTTGTGTCGTCATTATTAATAAATGAATTATTAAATACTTTGTATTAACCACATCATTAATATATACATAACAACATGTTTAGAAAGCGATGCCATAGAATTTTTTATGTAATAAGTAACTCCAGTCTAATAAAAAAAAATTATCAATAATTAATATTAACAAACTAACTCGAAGAATAATAATAGTATTGAGCATTAACATTATTAATGTATCCACATTGGCAAATGGTTTGCTCGTGAATACCCTAATTTCTGTTATTAATAATAATTTTTATATTGAACAACAATCATAGAGCTTAAAGTCACACAAATTAAGATTAAATTTCACCAAAGCTAAAAAAATACATTTTAAAATACAAAACAGAATCGAAAAATAAAAATATCTTTACTAATCCCAAACCAGAA